>ML305333.1:0-20468 GCA_005239505.1 Nicotiana paniculata | reverse complement strand
CAGATCAACTAGAAGAACCAGTTTCATCTGATTAATTATTGAGTCTAGTTGATTGTAGTAGGATTTTTAATTTTGTATCTTTCAGATTTCATAGAAGCAATTGTAATAGGTAGGCATTGTTCAAGTTGGAGTTAACTTGACTCGTGAAGAAATTAGCTAGGGGTTAGTTACTACAAAGGGATTAGAGTTAGTCCTAGGATTACAAAAGAGTTTATTTTGTAAGTCCGTTTGGCTCACAGTATTTAGTGAAGAGTTTTGAGAAAATCCTACTGAGGAGTAGGCCGTGGTTTTTTCACCTTTTGAGCCAGGTGTTTTCCACGTAAAAATCTTTGTGTTTTTACTTTACTGCTTTTAATATTCCGCGACAGTAGAAGTAAGTACATCAAGAAGAACCAGGTTCTTCTATTGGGACATCACTCGAAAATTGGGTACCACACAAAGTAACTTATCTTATTGTGTTGTATTGACATCTAAAACATCACAAGGAGTCTGGCCAAGACCATGGCAGGCGATAATACAAGAACGACAGGCGGAATTCCATTTTAATTGCCATAAAATGCCAAAAAATGTAACTTGATCATTTCGAAGCATTGGTTATGTTTCCTTGGGTCGTATTTGAGGTCCTGGATAAATATCATGCGATCCGGTACCGGATCCATACCAAGGCGTCCGGCCTGGACCATGGCAGGCGATAATACTGGCACGATTGGCGGAATTCTAGTTTAATTGCCATAAAATGCCAAAAAATGTAACTTGATCATTTCGAAGTTTCAGTTATGGTTCCTTGGGTCGTATTTGATGTCCCAGAAAAATATCATGCAACCCGGTAACGGCTCCATACCAAGGTGTCTGGCCTGGACCATGGCAAGCGATAATACAGGCACGACTGGCTGAATTCCAGTTTAATTGCCATAAAATGCCAAAAAATGTAAGTTGAACATTTCGAAGCGTTGGTTACGGTTCCTTAGGTCGTATTTAATGTCCCGGAAAAATATCACGAGATCCAGTACCTGCACCGTACCAAGGCGTCCGGCCTGGACCATGGCAAGCGATAATAGAGGTACGACTGGCAGAATTCAAGTTTAATTTCCATAAAATGCCAAAAAATGTAACTTGATCATTTTGAAGCATTGGTTATGGTTCCTTCGGTCGTATTTGATGTACCAGAAAAATATCATGCGATCCGATACCGGCTCCGTCCGTCCTGGACCATGGCAGGCGATACTATAGGCATGACTGGCGAAATTCCTGTTTAATTGTCCATAAAATGCCAAAAAATGATTTCGAAGCTTTGGTTATGGTTCCTTGGGTAGTATTATTTTCCCGGAAAAATATCTTGCGATCCGGTACCGGATCCGTACCAAAGCGTCCAGCCTGGACCATGGCAGGCGATAATACATGCACGACTAGCGGAATTCAAGTTTAATTGCCATAAAATGCAAAAAAAAATTACTTGATCATTTCCAAGCGTTGGTTATGGTTCCTTGGGTCATATTTGATATCCCGGACAAATATCATGCGATCGGTACATGCTCCGTACCAAGGCGTTCGGCTCGGACCATGGCAGGCGATAATATAGGACGTCTGGTGGAATTCCAGTTTAATTGCCATAAAATGCCAAAAAATGTAACTTGATCATTTCGAAGCATTGGTTATGGTCCCTTGGGTCGTATTTGATATCCCGTAAAAATATCATGAGATCCGGTACCTGCTTCATACCAAGGCGTCCGACCTGGACCATAGCAGGTGATAATACAGGCACGACTGGCGGAATTCCAGTTTAATTGCCATAAAATGCCAAAATATGTAACTTGATCATTTTGAAGCATTGGTTGTGGTTCCTTGGGCCGTATTTGATGTCCCGGACAAATATCATGCGATTTGGTACCGGCTACGTACCAAGGCGTCCAGCCTGGACCATGGATGGCGGTAATACAGGCACGACTGGAGGAATTCCAATTTAATTTCCATAAAATGCATAAAAATGTAACTTGGTCATTTCGAAGCATTGGTTATGGTTCCTTGGGTCATATTTGATGTCCCGGAAAAATATCATGCGATCTGGTACCGGNCCAAAAAATGTAACTTGATCATTTCGAAGAATTGGTTATGGTTCCTTGGGTTGTATTTGATGTCCTGGAAAAATATCATACGATACGGTACCGGCTCCATACCAAGGAGTCCCGCCTGAACCATGGATGGCGCTAATACAGGAACGACTGGCGGAATTCCAGTTTAATTGCCATAAAATGCAAAAATATGTAACTTGATAATTTCGAAGCGTTGTTTGTGGTTCCTTGGGCCGTATTTGACGTCTCGGACAACTATCATGCGATTTGGTACCAGCTACATACCAAGGTGTCCGACCTGGACCATGGATGGCGATAATACAGGCACGACTGGCGGAATTCCAATTTAATTGCCATAAAATGCATAAAAATGTAACTTGATCATTTCGAAGTGTTGGTTATGGTTCCTTGGGTCATATTTGATGTCCCGGACAAATATCATTTAATTCGGTACCTGCTACGTAACACGGCGTCCGGCCTGGACCATGGCAGGCGATAATACAGGCACGACTTGGCGGAATTTCCGTTTAATTGCCATAAAATGCCAAAAAATATAACTTGATCATTTCGATGAATTAGTTATGGTTCCTTGGGTTGTATTTGATTTCCCAAAAAAATATCATATGATCTGGTACCGGCTCCATACCAAGGCGTCCGGCCTGGACCATGGATGGCGAGAATGCAGGCATGACTGGCGAAATTACTGTTTAATAGCCATAAAATGCCAAAAAATGTAACTTGATCATTTTGAAGCGTTGGTTATTGTTCTCTGGGTCATATTTGATGTCCCGGAAAAATATCATGCAATCCGGTACCGGCTTCATACCAAGGCGTCCGGCCTGGACCATGGCAGGCGATAATACAGGCACGACTGGCGGAATTCCAGTTTAATTGCCATAAAATGCCATAAAATGTAACTTGATAATTTCGAAGAATTGGTTATGGTTCCTTGTATCGTATTTGATGTCTCGGACAAATATCATGAGCTTCGGTACAGGCTCCGTACCAAGGTGCCCGGCTTGGACCATGGCAGGCGATAATACAGGCAAGTCTGGCGTAATTCCAGTTTAATCAAGTTCGAAATGATCAAGTTACATTGGGTCGTATTTGCTGTCCTGGAAAAATATCATGCTATCCTTGCCGGCTCCGTACCAAGGCATCCGACCTGGACCATGGCAGACGATAATACAGGCATTACTGGCGGAATTCTAGTTTAATTGCTATAAAATTCCAAAAAATGAAACTTGATCATTTCGAAGCTTTGTTTATGGTTCCCTCTGTTGTATTTGATGTCCCAGACAAATATGATGAGATCTGGTACCGGCTCCGTACCAAGGCGACCGGCCTGGACCATGGCAGGCGATAATACAGGCACGACTGGCGAAATTCTAATTTACTTGCCATAGAATTCCAAAAAATGTAACTTGATCATTTCAAAGCATTGGTTTTGGTTCCTTGTGTCGTATTTGATGTCTCGGAAAAGTATCATGAGATTCGGTACCGGCTCCGTACCAAGGAGTCCAACCTGGACCATGGCAGGCGATAATACAAGCATGACTGGCGGAATTCCAGTTTAATTGCCATAAAATGCCAAAAAATGTAACTTGATCATTTCGAAGCGTTGGTTATGGCTCCTTGGGTCATATTTGAAGCCCGGACAAATATCGTGTGATTCGGTACCGGCTACGCACCAAGGCATCCGGCCTGGACCATAGTAGGCGACAATACACGCACGACTTGGCGGAATTCAAGTTTAATTACCATAAAATGCTAAAAAATGTTACTTGATCATTTCGAAGAGTTGGTTATGGTTCCTTGGGCTGTATTTTATTTCCCGGAAAAATATCATGTGATCCGGTACCGTCTCCATACCAAGGTTTCCGGCCTGGACTATGGATGGCGATAATACATGCACGACTGGCGGAATTCCAATTTAAACGCCATAAAAGGCCAAAAAATGTAACTTGATCATTTCGAAGCATATGTTGTGGTTACTTGCGTATTATTTAATGTCCCGGATAAATATCATGAGATCCGGTACCGGCTCCGTACCAAGGCGTCCGGCCTGGACTATGGTAGGCGATAATACAGGCACGGCTGGCGGAATTCCATTTTAATTGCCATAAAAGGCCAAAAAATATAACTTGATCATTTTGAAGCGTTGGTTATGGTTTCTTTGGTTGTATTTGATGTCCCGAAGAAATTACTTGCGATTCGGTACCATCTACGTACTACAATGTCCGGCTTGGACCATGGCAGGCGATAATACAGGCACGACTTGGCGGAATTCCAATTTAATTGCCATAAAATGCCAAAACATGTAACTTGATAATTTCGAAGCGTTGGTTATGGTTCCTTGGGTCATATTTGATGTCCCGTAAAAATATCATGTGATTCGGTACCGGCTACGTACCACGGCGTCCGGCCTGGACCATGGCATGCGATAATAAAGGCACGACTTGGCGGAATTCCAATTTAATTGCCATAAAATGCCAAAAAATGTAACTTGAAAATTTCGAAGTGTTGGTTATGGTTCCTTGGGTCATATTTGATATCCCAAATAAATATCATGTGGTCCGGTACCGGCTCCGTGCCAAGGCGTCTGGCCTGCACCATGGCTAACGATAATACATGCACGACTGACGGAATTCCAGTTTAATTGCCATAAAATGCCAAAAAATGCAACTTGATCATTTCGAAGCATTGGTTATGGTTCTTTGGGTCGTATTTAATGTCCCGAAAAATATCATGCGATTCGATAACGGCTCCGTACCAAGGCGTCCGGCCTGGACCATGGCAGGCGATAATACAAGCACGACTTGGCGGAATTCTAGTTTAATTGCCATAAAATGCCAAAAAATGTAACTTGATCATTCCAAAGCGTTGGTTATGGTTCCATGGGTGTTATTTAATGTCCCAGAAAAATATCATGCGATCCGATAACGGCTCCGTACCACGGCGTCTGGCCTGGACCATCGCAGGCGATAATACAAGCACGAATTGGCGAAATTCCAGTTTAATTGCCATAAAATGCCAAAAATGTAACTTGATCATTTTGAAACGTAGGTTATGGTTCCTTAGGTCATATTTGATGTCCCGGAAAAATATCATGCGACCCGGTACCGGCTCCCTAACAAGGCGTCCGGCCTGGACCATGGCAGGCGATAATACAGGCACGACTAGCGGAATTCCAGTTTAATTGCCATAAAATGCCAAAAAATGTAACTTGATCATTCCAAAGCGTTGGTTATGGTTCCATGGGTGTTATTTAATGTCCCAGAAAAATATCATGCGATCCGATAACGGCTCCGTACCACGGCGTCTGGCCTGGACCATCGCAGGCGATAATACAAGCACGAATTGGCGAAATTCCAGTTTAATTGCCATAAAATGCCAAAAATGTAACTTGATCATTTTGAAACGTAGGTTATGGTTCCTTAGGTCATATTTGATGTCCCGGAAAAATATCATGCGACCCGGTACCGGCTCCCTAACAAGGCGTCCGGCCTGGACCATGGCAGGCGATAATACAGGCACGACTAGCGGAATTCCAGTTTAATTGCCATAAAATGCCAAAAAATGTAACTTGATAATTTCGAAGCGGTGGTTATGGTTCCTTATGTCGTATTTTATGTCTCAGAAAAATATCATGAGATTCGGTACCGGCTCCGTATCAAGGAGTCCGACTTGGACCATGGCAGGCGATAATACAGGCATGATTGCAGAATTCCAGTTTAATTGCCATAAAATGCCAAAAAATATAACTTGGTCATTTCGAAGCGTTGGTTATGGTTCCTTGGGTCATATTTGATATCCCGAACAAATATCATACGGTCCGGTACCGGCTCCGTACCAAGGCGTCCGGCCTTGACCATGGCAGGCGATAATACATGCACGACTGGCGAAATTCCAGTTTAATTTCCATAAAATGCCAAAAAATATAATTTGATCATTTCTAAGTGTTGGTTATGGTTCCGTGGGTCGTATTTGATGTCCTGGAAAAATATCATGCAATCCGGTACCGGTTCTGTACCAACGCGTCCGGCCTGGACCATGGCAGGCGATAATAGAGGCTCGACTGGCGGAATTCCAGTTTAATTGCCGTAAAATGCCAAAAAATGTAACTTGATCATTTCGAAGCGTTGGTTATGTTGATGTCCCGGACAAATATCATGCGACCCGGTATCGGCTCTGTACCAAGGCGTCCAGCCTGGACCACGGCAGGCGATAATACAGGCACGATTGGCGGAATTCCAGTTTAATTGCCATAAAATGCCAAAAATTATAACTTTATTATTTCGAAGCGTTGGTTATGGTTCCTTGGGTCGTATTTGATATCCAGGAAAAATATCATGCGATCCGGTACCGGTTTCATACCAAGGCGTCCGGCCTGAACCATGGATGGCGATAATACAGGCGTGACTGGCGGAATTCCAGTTTAATAGCCATAAAATGCCAAAAAATGTAACTTGATCATTTCGAAGCGTTAGTTATGGTTCCTTGGGTCATATTTGATGTCCCGAAAAAATATCATGCTACTCGGTATCGGCTCCGTACGAAGGTGTCCGGCCTGGACCATGGCAGGCAATAATATAGGCACGAATGGCGGAATTCCAATTTAATTTCCATAAAATGCCAAAAAATGTAACTTGATCACTTCGAAGTGTTGTTATGGTTCCTTGGGTCATATTTGATATTTCGGAAAAATATCATGCGATTCGGTACCGCCTCCGTACCAAGGCGTCGGGCCTGGACCAAGGCAGGCGATATTACATCCACGACTAACGGAATTTCAGTTTAATTTCCAGAAAATGCCAAAAAATGTAACTTGATCATTTCAAAGCGTTGTTTATGGTTCCTTGGGTCATATTTGATATCCCGGACAAATATCATGCGATTCGGTACCGCCTCCGTACCAAGGCGTCGGGCCTGGAACATGGCAGGCGATATTACATCCACGACTAGCTGAATTCCATTTTAATTTCCATAAAATGCCAAAAATGTAACTTTATCATTTTGAAGCGTTGGTTATGGTTCCTTGGGTCGTATTTGATCTTCCATAGAAATATCATGAGATCCGGTACCAGCTCTGAACTATGGCATCCGACCTGGACTATGGCAGGCGATTTTACAGGCACAGCTGGCGGAATTCTAGTTTAATTGCCATAAAATTCCAAAAAATGTAACTTGATCATTACCAAGCATTGGTTATGGTTTCTTGGGTCGTATTTGATGTCCCGGATAAATATCATGCGACTCGGTACCGGCTACGTACCAAGGCGTCCGGCCTGGACCATGGCAAGCGATAATACAGGCACGACTTGGCGAAATTCCAGTTTAATTGCCATAAAATGCCAAAAAATATTACTTGATCCTTTCAAAGACTTGTGTATGGTTTCTTGGATTTTATTTAATGTCCCGGAAAAATATCATGCGATATGGTTCCGGATCCATACCAAGCCATCCGGCCTGGACCATGGATGGCGATAATACAGGCGCGACTGACGGAATTCAAGTTTAATTGACATAAAATGCAAAATAATGTAACCTGTTCATTTCGTAGTGTTGGTTATTGTTCCTTGGTTCATATTTGATGTCTCGGACAAATATCATGTGATCTGGTACCGACTCCGTACCAAGGCGTCTGGCCTGGACCATGGCAGGCGATAATACAGGCACGACTGACGGAATTCCAATTTAATTGCCATAAAATACCAAAAAGTGTAACTTAATTATTTTGAAGTGTTGGTTATGGTTCCTTGGGTCGTATATGATGTCTCGGAGAAATATCATGTGATCCGATACTAGCTCCGTACCAAGGCGTCCGGCCTGGACCATGGCAGGCGATAATATAGGCACGAATGGCGGAATTCCAATTTAATTTCCATAAAATGCCAAAAAATGTAACTTGATTATTTCGAAGTGTTGTTTATGGTTCCTTGGGTCATATTTGATATTTCGGACAAATATCATGCGATTCGGTACCGCCTCCGTACCAAGGCGTCGGGCCTGGACCAAGGCAGGCGATATTACATCCACGACTAACGGAATTTCAGTTTAATTGCCAGAAAATGCCAAAAAATGTAACTTGATCATTTCAAAGCGTTGTTTATGGTTCTGTGTGTCGTATTTGATGTCTCGGACAAATATCATGAGATTCGGGACCGACTCCGTACCAAGGAGTCCGACCTGGACCATGGCAGGCGATAATACAGGCATGACTGGCGGAATTCCAATTTAATTGCCATAAAACGCCAAAAAATGTAACATGATTATCGAAGCATTGGTTATGGTTCCGTGGGTCATATTTCATATACCGGACTAATATCATGAGACCCGATACCGGCTCTGTACCAAGGCGTCTGGCCTGGACCATGGCAGGCGATAATACAGGCATGACTGGCGGAATTCCAATTTAATTGCCATAAAATTCCAAAAAATGTAACTTGATCATTTCAAAGCATTGGTTATGGTTCTATGGGTTGTATTTAATGTCCTAGAGAAATATCATGCGATCCGGTACCGTCTCTGTACCAAGGCGTCCGGCCTAGACCATGGCAAGCGATAATAGAGGTACGACTGGCAGAATTGCAGTTTAATTGCCATAAAATGCCAAAAAATATAACTTGATCATTTTAAAGAGTTGGTTATGGTTCCTTGGGTCGTATTTGATGTCCAGGAAAAATATCATGTGATCCGGTACCAGCTCCGTACCAAGGCGTCCGGCCTGGACTATGGCAGGCGATAATACAGGCACGACTAGTGGAATTTTAGTTTAATTGCCATAAAATGTAACTTGATCATTTCGAAGCGTTGGTTATTGTTCCTTAGGTCATATTTGATGTCCAGGACAAATATCATGCGATCCGATACCAGCTCCGTACCAAGGCATCCGGCCTGGACCATGGCAGGCGCTAATACAGGCACGACTTGCGGAATTCGAGTTTAATTGCCATAAAATGCCAAAAAATGTAACTTGATCATTTCGAAGCGTTGGTTATGGTTCCTTGGGTCATATTTAATATCCCGGACAAATATCATGTGACCCGGTACCGGCTGCGTACCAAGGCATCCGGCCTGGACCATGGCAGGCGATAATTCAGGCACGATTGTCAGAATTCTAGTTTAATTGTCATAAAATGCCAAAAACTGTAACTTACTCATTTCAAAGCGTTGGTTATAGTTCCTTGGGTCATATTTGATATCCCGGACAAATATCATGCGATCCGGTACCGGATCCGTACCAACGCCTCCGGCCTGGACTGTGGCAGGCGATATTACATGCACGAATGATGGAATTCCAGTTTAATTGTCATAAAATGCCAAAAATGGAACTTGATCATTTTGAAGTGTTGGTTATGGTTCCTTGGGTCGTATTAGATGTCCCGGAAGAATATCATGTGATACGGTAATGGCTCTGTACCAAGGTGTCCGGCCTAGACCATAGCAGGCTATTATATAGGCATGATTGGCGAAATTCCAGTTTATATGCCATAAACTGCCAAAAAATGTAACATTATCATTTCGAAGCGTTGGTTATGGTTCTTTGTGTCATATTTGATGTCTCAGATAAATATAGTGAGATTCGGTACCGGCTCCGTACCAAGGGCTCCGACTTGGACCATGGCAGGCGATAATACAAGCATGACTGGCGCAATTCCAGTTTAATTGCCATAAAATGCAAAAAAATGTAACTTGATCATTTCGAAGTTTTGGTTATGGTTCCTTGGGTCATATTTAATGTCCCGGACAAATATCATGCGACCCGGTACCGTCTCCGTACCAAGGCGTCCGGCCTGGACCATGGAAGAAGATAATACATGCACGACTGACAGATTTCCAGTTTAATTGCCATAAAATGCCAAAAAATGTAACTTGATCATTTCGAAGTTTTGGTTATGGTTCCTTGGATCGTATTTGATGTCCAGGAAAAATATCATGCGATCCGGTACCGGCTTCAGACCAAGGCGTCCGGCCTGGACCATGGATGGCGATAATACAGGCACGACTGGTGGAATTCCAATTTAATTTCCATAAAATGCCAAATAATGTAACTTGATCATTTCGAAGCGTTAGTTATGGTTCCTTGGATCGTATTTGATGTCCAGGACAAATATCATGTGATCCGGTACCGGCCCCGTACCAAGGCGTCTGGCCTGGACCATGTCATGCACTAATACAGGTACGACTGGCAGAATTCCAGTTTAAATTCCATAGAATGCCAAAAATGTAACTTGATCATTTCGAAGCATTGGTTATGGTTACTTGGGTCATATTTGATATCCCGGACAAATATCATGCGATCCAGTACTGGCTCTGTAAGGCATCCGGCCTGGACCATGGCAGGCGATAATACATGCACGATTGACGGAATTCCAGTTTAATTTCCATAAAATGCCAAATAATGTAACTTGATCATTTCGAAGCGTTGGTTATGGTTCCTTGGGTCATATTTGATGTCCTGGAGAAATATAATGCGATCCGGTAACGGCTCTGTACCAAGGCGCCCGTCTGGACCATGGCAGGCGATAATATAGGCACGACTAGCAGAATTCCAGTTTAATTGCCATAAAACACCAAAAATGTAACTTGACCACTTCGAAGCGTTGGTTATGGTTCCTTTGGTCGTATTTGATGTCCCGGACAAATATCATGATATCCGGTACCGGCTCCGTACCAAGGCGTCCGACCTGGACCATGGCAGGCAATAATACAAGCATGACTGGCGGAATTCCTGTTTAATTGCCATAAAATGCCAAAACATGTTAATTGATCATTTCGAAGCATTGGTCATGGTTACTTGGGTCGTATTTGATATCCTGGATAAATATCATGTGATCCGGTACCGGATCCATACCAAGGCGTCCGGCCTGAACTATGGCACGCAATAATACCGGCACGGCTGGCGGAATTCCAGTTTAATTGCCATAAATTCCAAAAAATGTAACTTGATCATTTCGAAGCGTTGGTTATAAATCCTTGGGTTGTATTTGATTTCCCAGACAAATATCATGCGATTCGGTACCGGCTACGTACCAAGGCATCCCGCCTGGACCATGGAAGGCGATATGCAGGCACGACTTGGGGGAATTCTAGTTTAATTGCAATAAAATTCCAAAAGTTGTAACTTGATTCTTTCGAAGAGTTGGTTATGGTTTCTTCGGTTGTATTTGATGTCCCGGACAAATATCATGCGATCCAGTACCGGATCCATACCAAGGCGTCCAGCCTGGACCATGGATGGCGATAATACAGGCACGACTGGCTAAATTCCAGTTTAATTGCCATAAAAAGCCAAAAAATTNCATGATATCCGGTACCGGCTCCGTACCAAGGCGTCCGACCTGGACCATGGCAGGCAATAATACAAGCATGACTGGCGGAATTCCTGTTTAATTGCCATAAAATGCCAAAACATGTTAATTGATCATTTCGAAGCATTGGTCATGGTTACTTGGGTCGTATTTGATATCCTGGATAAATATCATGTGATCCGGTACCGGATCCATACCAAGGCGTCCGGCCTGAACTATGGCACGCAATAATACCGGCACGGCTGGCGGAATTCCAGTTTAATTGCCATAAATTCCAAAAAATGTAACTTGATCATTTCGAAGCGTTGGTTATAAATCCTTGGGTTGTATTTGATTTCCCAGACAAATATCATGCGATTCGGTACCGGCTACGTACCAAGGCATCCCGCCTGGACCATGGAAGGCGATATGCAGGCACGACTTGGGGGAATTCTAGTTTAATTGCAATAAAATTCCAAAAGTTGTAACTTGATTCTTTCGAAGAGTTGGTTATGGTTTCTTCGGTTGTATTTGATGTCCCGGACAAATATCATGCGTTTCGGTATCGGCTACGTACCACGGCGTTCGGCCTGGACAATGGCAGGCGATAAGCAAAGCACGACTTGGCGGAATTCCAGTTTAATTGCTATAAAATACAAAAAAATGTAACTTGATCATTTCGAAGTTTTGGTTATGGTTCCTTGGGTCATATGTGATGTCCCGGACAAATATCATGCGATTTGGTACCGGTTACGTACCACGGCGTCCAGCCTGGACCATGGCAGGAGATAATACAAGCACGACTTGGCGAAATGCTAGTTTAATTGCTATAAAATGCTAAAAAATGTAACTTGATCATTTCGAAGAGTTGGTTATGGTTCCTTGGGCTGTATTTGATGTCCCGAAAAAATATCATGCGATCCAGTGCCAGCTCCATACCAAGGCGTCCGGCCTGGACCATGGATGGCGATAATACAGGCACGACTGGCGAAATTCCAGTTTAATTGCCATAAAATGCCAAAAAATGTAACTTGATCATTTCAAAGTGTTGGTTATGGTTCTGTGGGTCGTATTTGATGTCCTTGAGAAATATCATGCGATCCGGTAACGTCTCTATACCAAGGCATCCGGCCTGGACCATGGCAGGCGATAATAGAGGCAGGACTAGCGGAATTCTAGTTTAATTTCCATAAAATACCAAAAAATGTAACTTGATCATTTCGAAGCATTGGTTATGGTTCCTTGGGTCGTATTGGATGGCTAGGACAAATATCATGCGATTCGGTACCGGCTCCATACCAAGGCGTCCGGCCTGGACCATGGCAGGCGATAATAGAGGCAGGACTAGCGGAATTCTAGTTTAATTTCCATAAAATACCAAAAAATGTAACTTGATCATTTCGAAGCATTGGTTATGGTTCCTTGGGTCGTATTGGATGGCTAGGACAAATATCATGCGATTCGGTACCGGCTCCATACCAAGGCGTCCGGCCTGGACCATGGCAGGCGATAATAGAGGCAGGACTAGCGGAATTCTAGTTTAATTTCCATAAAATACCAAAAAATGTAACTTGATCATTTCGAAGCATTGGTTATGGTTCCTTGGGTCGTATTGGATGGCTAGGACAAATATCATGCGATTCGGTACCGGCTCCATACCAAGGCGTCCGGCCTGGACCATGGCAGGCGCTAATACAGGCATGACTGGCGGAATTCCAGTTTAAATTGCCATAAAATACCAAAAAATGTAACTTGATCATTTCGAAGCGTTGGTTATAGTTCCTTGGGTCGTATTTGATGTCCTGGAAAAATATCATGATATCCGGTACCGGCTCCGTACCAAGGCATCCGGCCTGGACCATGGCAGGCGATAATACATGCACGACTGGCGGAACTCCTGTTTAATTGCCATAAAATGCCAAAAAATGTAACTTGGTAATTTCGAAGCGTTGGTTATGAATCCTTAGGTTGTATTTGATGTCTCGGACAATATCATGCAATTCGGTACCGGCTGCGTACCAAGGCATCCAGCCTGGACCATGGAAGGCGATAATGCAGGCACGACTTGGCGGAATTCTAGTTTAATTTCCATAGAATGACAAAAAATGTAACTTGATCCTTTCGAAGAGTTTGTTATGGTTTCATGGGTTGTATTTGATGTCCCGGACAAATATCATGTGATCCGGTACCAGATCAATACCAAGGCAACCGGCCTGGACCATGGATGGCGATAATACAGGCACGATTGGCGGAATTCAAGTTTAATTGCCATAAAAAGCAAAAAAATCTAACTTGATCATTTTGAAGTTTTGGTTATGGTTCCTAGGGTCATATTTGATGTCCCGGAGAAATATCATGCGATTTGGTACCGGCTACGTACCACGGCGTCCGTCCTGGACCATGGCAGGCGATAATAAGGCACGACTTGGCGGAATTCCAGTTTAATTGCCATAAAATGCCAAAAAATGTAACTTGATCATTTCGAAGTTTTGGTTATGGTTCCTTGGGTCATATTTGATGTCCGAGAAAAAAAATATGCGATTCGGTACCGTTACATACCACGGCGTCCGGCCTGGACAATGGCAGGCGATAATACAAACACGACTTGGCGAAATTCCAGTTTAATTGTCATAAAATGCCAAAAAATGTAAATTGATCTTTTCGAAGCGTTGGTTATGGTTCCTTGGGTCGTATTTGATGTCCCGAACAAATATCATGAGATTCGGTACCGGCTCTATATCACGGCGTCCGGCCTGGACCATGGCAAGCGATAATACAAGCACGACCTGGCGGAATTCCAGTTTAATTGCCATAAAATTCCAAAAAATGTAACTTGATCATTTCGAAGAGTTGGTTATGGTTCCTTGGGTTGTATTTGATGTCACGGAAAAATATCATGCGATCTGGGGCCGGTTCCATACCAAGGCGTCCGGCATGGACCATGGATGGCTATAATATAGGCACGACTAGCGAAATTCCAGTTTAATTGCCATAAAATGCCAAAAAATGTAACTTGCTCATTTCAAAGTGTTGGCTATGGTTCCTTGGGTCATATTTCATATCCCGGAAAATATCATGTGACCCGGTACCGGCTCTGTACCAAGGCGTCCGGCCTGGACAATGGGAGGCGATAATACAGGCACGACTGTCGAAATTCTAGTTTAATTGTCATAAAATGCCAAAAAATGTAACTTGCTCATTTCAAAGTGTTGGCTATGGTTCCTTGGGTCATATTTGATATCTCGGACATATATCATGCGATCCGGTACCGGTCCGTACCAAGGCGTCCGGCCTGGACCATGGCAGGCGATAATACAGGCACGACTTGCGGAATTCTAGTTTAATTGCCATAAAATACCAAAAAATGTAACTTGATCATTTTGAAGCGTTGGTGATGGTTCCTTAGGTAGTATTTGATTTCCCAGACAAATATCATGATATCTGGTACCGGCTCCGTACCAAGGCGTCCGACCTGGACCATGGCAGGCGATAATACAGGCACGACTGGCAGAATTCCTGTTTAATTGCCATAAAATGCCAAAAATGTAACTTGATCATTTCGAAGCGTTGGTTATGGTTCCTTGGGTCATATTTGATGTCCTGGATAAATATCATGTGATCCGGTACCGGCTCCGTACTAAGGCGTCCGGCCTGGACTATGGCAGGCAATAATACAAGCACAACCGGCGGAATTCCAGTTTAATTGCCATAAAATTCCAAAAATTGTAACTCTATCATTTCGAAGCGTTGGTTATGAATCCTTGGGTTGTATTTTATGTCCCGGACAAATATCATGCGATTCGGTACCGGCTATGTACCAAGGTGTCCGGCCTAGACCATGGAAGGCGATAATGCAGGAACGACTTGGCGGAATTCTAGTTTAATTACCATAAAATGTCAAAAAATGTAACTTGATCCTTTCGAAGAGTTGGTTATGGTTTCTTGGGTTGTATTTGATGTCCCGGAAAAATATCATGTGATCCGGTACCGGATCCATACCAAGGCGTCCGGCTTGGACCATGGATGGCGATAATACACGCACGACTGGCTCAATTCCAGTTTAATTGCCACAAAATGCCAAAAAATGTAACTTGATCATTTCGTAGTTTTGGTTATGGTTCCTAGGGTAATATTTGATGTCCTTGACAAATATCATGCGATTCGATACTGGCTACGTACCACGGTGTCCGGCCTGGACCATGGCAGGCGATAAAAAAGGCACGACTTGGCGGAATTCCGATTTAATTGCCATAAAATGCCAAAAGATGTAACTTGACCATTTCGATGTTTTGGTTATGGTTATTTGGGTCTTATTTGATGTCTCGGACAAATATCATGCGATTCGGTACCGGCTACGTACCACGACGTCTGACCTGGACCATGGCAGGCGATAATACAAGCACGACTTGGCGGAATCCTAGTTTAATTGCCATAAAATGCCGAAAAATGTAACTTGATCATTTCGAAGAGTAGTTTATGGTTCCTTGGGTTGTATTTGATGTCCCAGAAAAATATCATACGATCCGGTACTGGCTCCATACAAAGGCGTCCGGCCTTGACCATGGATGGCGATAATACAGGCACGACTGGCGAAATTCAAGTTTAATTTCCATAAAATGCCAAAAAATGTAACTTGATAATTTCGAAGCATTGGTTATGGTTCCTTGGGTCATACTTAATGTCTCGGACATATATTATGCGACCCGGTACCGGCTTCGTACCTAGGTGTCCGGCCTGGACCATGGCAGGTGATAATACAGGCACGACTCTCGGAATTCCAGTTTAATTGACATAAAATGCCAAAAATGTAATGGATCATTTCGAAGCGTTGGTTATGGTTCCTTGGGTCATATTTAATGTCCCGCACAAATATCATGCGACCCAGTACCATCTCCGTACCAAGGCGTCTGGCCTGGACCATGGCAGGCGATAATATAGGCACGACTGCAGAATTCCAGTTTAATTTCCATAAAATGCAAAAAAATGTAACGTGATCATTTCGAAGTGTTGGTTATGGTTCCTTGGGTCATATTTGATATTCCGGACAAATATCATGCGATCTGATACCGGCTCTGTACCAAGGAGTCCGGCGTGGACCATGGCAGGCGATAATACATTCACGATTGACGGAATTCTAGTTTAATTGCCATAAAATGCCAAAAAATGTAACTTGATCATTTCGAAGTATTGGTTATGGTTCCTTGGGTCGTATTTGATGTCCCATAAAAATATCATGTGATCCGGTAACGGCTCTGTACCAAGGCGTCCGACCTGGTCCATGGCAGGCGATAATACAGGCACGACTGGCGAAATGCAAGTTTAATTGCCATAAAATACGAAAAAATGTAACATGATCATTTCGAAGCGTTGGATATGGTTCCTTGTGTCGTATTTGATGTCCACGACAAATATCATGCAATCCGGTACCGTCTCCATACCATGGCGTCCGGCCTGGACCACGGAAGGCGCTAATACAAGCACGACTGGCGGAATTCCAGTTTAAGTTCCTTAAAATGCCAACAAATGGAACTTGATCATTCCGAAGCGTTGGTTATGGTTCCTTGGGTCATATTTCATATCCCGGAAAATATCATGCGACCCGGTACCAGCTCTGTACCAAGGCGTCAGAACTGGAGCATGGCAGGCGATAATACATGCACGACTGACAGAATTCCAGTTTAATTGCCATATAATTCCAAAAAATATAACTTGATCATTTCTAAGAGTTGGTTATTGTTCCTTTGGTTGTATTTTATGTCTCGGAAAAAAATCATGCGATCCGGTACTGGCTCCATACCAAGGCGTCCGTCCTGGACCATGGATGGCGATAATACAGGCACGACTAGCGGAATTCTAGTTTAATTGCCATAGAATTCCAAAAAATGTAGCTTGATCATTTGGAAGCGTTAGTTATGGTTCCTTGGGTCATATTTGATACCACGGACAAATATCATGCGATCCGGTACTCGCTCTGTACCAAGGCGTCCGGTCTGGACCATGGAAGGCGATAATACAAGCACGACTTGGCGGAATTCCAGTTTAATTGCCATAAAATGCCAAAAAATGTAACTAGATCATTTCGAAGAGTTGGTTATGGTTCCTCCGGTTGTATTTGATGTCCCGAAAAATTATCATGTGAGCCGGTGCCGGCTCCATACCAAGGCGTCCGGCCTGGACCATGGATGGAGATAATACAGGCACGACTCGCGAAATTTCAGTTTAATTTCCATAAAATGCCAAAAATGTAACTTGATCATTTCGAAGCGTTGTTTATGGTGCCTTAGGTCATATTTAATGTCCCGAACAAATATCATGTGACCCGGTACCGACCCCGTACCAAGGCGTCCGGCCTGGACCATGGCAGGCGATAATACATGCACGACTGACGGAATTCAACTTTAATTGCCATAATATGCCAAAAAATGTAAGTTGATCATTTCAAAGCGTTGGTTATGGTTCTGTGGGTCGTATTTGATGTCCAGGAGAAATATCATGCCATCCGGTACCAGCTCCGTAACAAGGCGTCCAGCCTGAACCATGGCAGGCGGTAATACAGGCACGACTGGCGGAGTTGTAGTTTAATTACCATAAAATGCCTAAAAATGTAACTTGATCATTTTGAAGCGTTGGTTATGGTTCCTTGGTCATATTTAATATCCCGGACAAATATCATGCGACCCAGTACCATCTCTGTACCAAGCTGCCCAACCTGGACCATGGCAGGCGATAATACAGGCACGACTGGCGGAATTCTAGTTTAATTGCCATAAAATGCTAAAAAATGTAACTTGATCATTTCGAAGCGTTGTTTATGGTTCCTTGGGTCATATTTCATATCCTGGACAAATTTCATGTGACCTGGTACCAGCTCCGTACCAAGGCGACGGCCTGGACCATGGAATGCGATAATACAGGCCCGACTGTCGGAATTCTAGTTTTATTGTCATAAAATGCCAAAAAATGTAACTTGCTCAATTCAAAGTGTTGGTTATGGTTCCTTGAGTCATATTTGATATCCCGGAAAAATATCATGCGATCCGGTACCGACTTCGTACCAAGGCGTCTGGCCTGGACCATGGCAGGCGATAATATATGCACGACTGACGGAATTCCAGTTTAATTACCATAAATGCCAAAAAATGTAACTTGATCATTGCGAAGCGTTGGTTATGGTTCCTTGGGTCGTATTTGATGTCCCCGACAAATATCATGAGATCCGGTACTGGCTCCGTACCAGGGCGTCTGGCCTGGACCATGGCAGGCGATAATACAGGCATGACTGCCGGAATTCCAGTTTAATTGCCATAAAATGCCAAAAAATGTAATTCGATCATCTCGAAGCGTTGGTTATGGGTCCTTGGGTTGTATTTGATGTCCTAGAGAAATATCATGCGATCCGGTAATGGCTCCGTACCAAGGCGTCCCGCCTGGACCATGGCAGGCGATAATATAGGCACGACTAGTAGAATTCCAGTTTAATTGCCATAAAATACCAAAAAATCTAACTTGATCATTTCGAAGCATTGGTTATGAATCCTTGGTTTGTATTTGATTTCCCGGACAAATATCATGCGATTCTATACCGGCTACGTACCAACGCGTCCGGCCTGGACCATGGAAGGCGATAATGCAGGAACAACTTGGCGGAATTATAGTTTAATTGCCATAAAATTTCAAAAAATATAATTTGATCCTTTCGAAGAGTTGGTTATGATTTCTTGGGTTTTATTTGATGTCATGGACAAATATCATGTGATGCGGTACCGGATCCATACCAAGGAGTCCGACCTGGACCATGGATGGCGATAATACATGCACGACTGGCTGAATTCCAGTTTAATTGCCATAAAATGCCAAAAAATGTAACTTGATCATCTCGAAGTTTTGGTTATGGTTCTTTGGGTCTTATTTGATGTCCCGGACAAATATTATGCTATTCGGTACTGGTTACGTACCACGGCATCCGACCTGGACCATGGCAGGCGATAATATAAGCACGACTTGACGGAATTCTAGTTTAATATCCTTAAAATGCCAAAAAATGTAACTTGATCATTTCGAAGAGTTGGTTATGGTTCCTTGGGTTATATTTGATGTCTCGGAAAAATATCCTGCGATCCGGTACAGGCTCCATACCAAGGCGTCCGGCCAGGACCATGGATGGCGATAATACAGGCACGACTCGCGGAATTCCAGTTTAATTGCCATAGAATTCCAAAAAATGTAACTTGATCATTTGGAAGCGTTGGTTATGGTTCCTTGGGTCATATTTAATGTCACAGACAAATATCATGCGACCCGGTACCGGCTCCGTACCAAGGCGACCGGCCCAGACCATGGCTGCCGATAATACAGGCACGGCTGGCGGAATTCCAGTTTAATTGCCATAAAATGCCAAAAAATGTAACTTGATCATTTGGAAGCGTTGGTTATGGTTCCTTGGGTCATATTTGATATCCCGGAAAAATATCATGTGATCCGGTACCGGCTCCGTACCAAGGCGTCCGGCTTGGACCATGGCAGGCGAATATACATGCACGAATGACGGAATTCCAGTATAATTGCCATAAAACGCCAAAACATGTAACTTGATCATTTGAAAGCGTTGGTTATGGTTCTGTGGATCGTATTTGATGTCCTGGAGAAATATCATGCGATCCGGTACCGTCTCTGTACCAAGGCGTCCAGCCTGGACCATGGCAGGCGATAATAGATGCACGACCGTCGGAATTCCAGTTTAATTGCCATAAAATGCCAAAAAATGTAACTTGATCATTTCAAAGCGGTTGTTATGGTTCTGTGGGTCGTATTTAATGTCCTGGAGAAATATCATGCGAACTAGTACCGTCTTTGTACCAAGGCATCCAGCCTGGACCATGGCAGGCGATAATAGAGGCACGACTTGCGGAATTCCTGTTTAATCGCCATAAAATGCAGAAAAATGTAACTTGATCATTTCAAAGCATTGTTGTGGTTCCTTGGGTTGTATTTGATGTCCAGGACAAATATCATGCGATCCGGTACCGGCATCGTACCAAGGCGCCCGACCTGGACCATGGCAGGCGCTAATACAGGCACGACTGGCGGAATTCAAGTTCAATTTCCA
>ML305331.1:0-18984 GCA_005239505.1 Nicotiana paniculata | reverse complement strand
ATCTGGCCGAAATTGGGACACTGGGCGTTTGGGGCCAAACGCCCCCTTAAGGCCAGGGCAGGCTTGGTGTTTGGTCCCTAACGCCTGGGGGTGCCTGGCCTTATGGGGAAAATGCCCCCCTAACACCAGGGGGAAAACGCCCGGCTTTAGGGGGCAAACCCCCGGCTATCGCCCAGGTGTCTCCTTTTGTGTATTTTCGACGTATTTGCATCCCTTTAGCTCCGTTTCCATCTCCAATTCACCTACACATGAAATAAACTCCATTAAGCACCTAAAAAGTGTATTTTTATCATTAAAGCACTTCAAATGTAAGGTATATCACATGTTAGACTATGCAATTTTGCCTCGCATCAACCCACTAACATGATTTTCACCGAACAACACCAAATCTTACCACCAACTCACACTAAGTTAATATACAAAAGAAAAACAAAAATTTTTTACCTAGACATGGTGGAGATCTACCATTAACATATACATTATACAAAATAAAAGAACAAAAAGAAAATAAATTAAGAGAGAAGGGAGTTATTAGACTTACTTGAAGATAGGAAGAGAGAGAAACCTGGTGGTTGGGGGTAGTGGAGATGAGGGAAGAGAGTGGTGAGTTTGGGGTAGGAAAATGAGAGAAGGGAGGAGGGGAACGTTGGGGAAGAAGAGGGAAGGGGAAGGGGTTGTGTTAAGTTAGGGCTGGGGTATGGGGAATAGACATGGGGTAGAGGGGGATAATGGGTGGGTTAAGAGGTATTGGGAAATAATAATGGAAAAAAAAATTGAAAAATAAAATAAAAAATTAATGAAAATAATTATAATACTTACCTGGGCGCGATGGGCTTCGCCGCGGTCGACCGCGGCCGCGGTGAAGGGAGGGGTTGAGAAACAGAAAACCCATTATCTATCGCGGTCGCGGTGGGTCAAGCCAGAATAGTTGCTTCCTACTGCGGTCGCGCCGCGGTTCACCGTGCCCGCGGTGATGGTATTCTGATTTTGGTTTTTTTTTATTTTTTATTTTTTATTTCTTCACATTTTTACCTTACCAGAGTTGTGTCTTGATCGTGTCTTCTCCCAATATGCACTCATAGTGCCCTATACACTAGTAAATATGTTAGTAACATCAACATCAATTACAACAACAACAACACAAAAGAGAAAACAAAAGAAAAACATGGGTTGCCTCCCACGAAGCGCTTGATTTAACATCGCGGCATGACGAATAAAACAATCAATGGGTTACCTCCCATGAAGCGCCTGATTTAACATCGCGGCATGACGCAGACTATTTCCATCACTCCTCATTTGTGTATTTGGGCTCTTCCAGAGTTATCACCACACTGTCCCCTTTTTCTTCGCTGATACCAAGGTAATGTTTCAACCTCTGTCCATTCACTGTGAATTTGTTCGTCCCATATTCTGATTCGATCTCTACAACTCCATTTGGGAACATTTGCACTACTTTTAACGGACCTGACCATCGGTACTTCAACTTACCTGGGAACAATCTCAATCTTGAGTTGTGTAGTAGCACTAATTCGCCGGGTTTGAAGTTTCGATCCAAGATGTGCTTGTCATGCATCAATTTCATCCTCTCTTTACACAATCGAGCACTCTCGAATTCATGGAACCGTAATTCCTCAAGCTCATGCAGCCCATTAACTCTGTCGGTGCCCGCTGTTTTTATGTCCAAGTTCAACTGCCTCAGTGCCCATAGTGCTTTATGTTCGAGCTCAACCGGAAGGTGGCATGCCTTACCAAACACCAACTTGTAAGGTGACATACCAATTAGAGTTTTGAAGGCTGTGTGATATGCCCACAATGCATCGTCCAACTTCATGGCCCAATCTGTTCTTGTTGCATTCACTGTTTTTGAGAGGACACTTTTGATTTCCCTGTTGGACACTTCACCTGCCCGCTTGTTTGTGGGTGGTACGGTGAGGCTACCTTGTGTCAAACTCCATACTTCTCCAACAATCGTGCAAACGCTCTATTGCAAAAGTGAGATCCACCATCGCTGATTATGCCCGGGGGGTGCCAATCGGGTGAAGATGTTTTTCTTTAGGAAATTGGTCACCCCTTTGCATCATTGGTTGGGAGAGAAACTGCTTCGACCCACTTAGAGACATAATCAACGGCCACAAGTATATACTTGTTACCTTAAGAGCTGACAAATGGCCCCATGAAGTCGATTCTCCACATGTCAAATACTTCCACCTCTTGGATTGTGGTCATTGGCATCTCATGACGACGGGATATGTGTCTTTTGACATTCATCACAGCTTTTCACCCAGGCATGAGTATCCTTGAACAATGTAAGCTAGTATAGTCCTGATTCTAGAACCTTTGCTACTGTCCGGACTCCTCCAAAGTGTCCCCCATATGGCGAAGCATAAAAGGCCTGCAAAACAGAGGGTTGATCTTGCTCGGGGATACACCGCCGGATCATGTTATCAACACATATTTTGAACAATAAAGTCTCATCCCAATA
Source organism: Nicotiana paniculata (assembly GCA_005239505.1). Lineage (NCBI taxonomy): Eukaryota > Viridiplantae > Streptophyta > Magnoliopsida > Solanales > Solanaceae > Nicotiana > Nicotiana paniculata. Next base: position 16,502 of record ML305331.1, on the reverse strand, counting down.
ATAATCACGAAAATCCCAGAAAAACCTTTTATTTTGAATCGAGGAGAGATCGTGTGGTACTATACCACATGCCAAGCAGTTAGCAATATTAGCATACCATGGTGCCTCCTCCATTATTATTGCCAGTAATTGCTCATCCGTGAAAGTCACGATGATATCTCCAACCTCTGTTCTCTTTTCTGCCCCTTCCAACCTTAAGGGGTGGTCTGCCACTTGGTTGTCTGTCCCCTTCCGGTCACGAATTTCCAGGTCAAACTCTTGTAGCAACAGAACCCAGCGAATCAGGCGGGGCTTTGACTCCTTATTTTCTATCAAGTACCTAATGGCTGCATGGTCAGTATAAACAATACTTTTGAGCCAATCAAATATGACCTGAATTTGTCGAAGGCAAACACTACATCGAGCATTTCCTTTTCAGTGACCGTGTAGTTCAACTGTGCACCACTAAGCGCCCTGCTTGCATAGTAAATGGGGTGCATAATTTTCTCCTTGTGCTGCCCCAAGACCGCTCCAATCGCATAATCACTGGCATCACACATCAGTTCAAATGGTTGCTCCCAGTCGGGTGCAACAATGATGGGCGCGGTCACCAGTCTCTTCTACAACTCCTCGAATTCCAACCTGCAAACATCAGAAAACATAAAGTGCTAGTCTTTTTCAAGCAGCTTACATAAAGAGTTAGCAATTTTGAAAAATCCTTGATGAAACACCTATAGAATCCGGCGTGCCCAAGGAAACTCCTCACTGCTTTCACTGAAGTAGGTGGTGGTAGCTTCTCAATCACGTCAACTTTCGCATAGTCTACTTCAATCCCCCTTTTGGACACTTTATGTCCCAGCACTATTCCTTCTTGTACCATAAAATGACATTTCTCCCAGTTCAGCACCAGATTTGTTTCCACACATTGTTTGAGCACCCTTTTGAGGTTATAGAGACAATCTTCGAATGAATCTCCTAGAAATTATCCATAAAAACCTCCATAGTGTCTTTGACCATGTCGGTAAATATGTCTAACATACACCGCTGAAATGTGGTCGGTGCATTGCAAAGCCCAAAAGGCATTTTCCGAAAGAAAAAGATGCCATACAGACAGGTAAATCACGTTTTTTCTCTAGCTTCCGGGGCTATTGAGATTTGATTGTACCCCGAGTATCCATCCAAGAAACAAAAGTGAGATCGCCCAGCTAATCTGTCCAACATCTGGTCAATGAATGGCAATGGGAAATGGTCCTTTCGGGTGGCTGCGTTTAGTTTCCTATAATCCATGCAGATCCGCCACCCGCTGACTGTCGAGTTGAGATCAACTTATTATTATCATTTTCTACAACATTCATTCCGTCCTTTTTCGGTACACACTGGACGGGGCTCACCCAATTGCTGTCAGAGATGAGAAAGATGACGCCCGCGTCCAGCCACTTAATCACCTCCTTTTTCACTACCTCTTTCATGTTCGGGTTCAGCCTTCGTTGATGTTCCCTGGAAGGTTTGTGCCCTTCTTCCAGAAGAATCTTGTGCATGCAGAAGGCCGGGATGATACCTTTATGTCTGCCATGGTCCAACCAATGGCAGTTTTGCACTCTTGCAACACTTTCAATAATTGTTCAACATGCACAACTAGCAAACCAGATGATATGATAACAAGTAAAGTAGAGTTGGGACCCAAGAAGGCATACTTTAGGTGGGCTGGAAGTGGCTTCAGCTCCAGTTGTGGTGGTGTCTCAACTGATGGTTTTGCACGTGGTGAGGCTCTTTCTTCTAAATAGAGGGGCTCAAATCGGGGTTCCCTCTTCCACAATCCTTGGCCTTCGAGTGCCATAACCCACTCAGCCGACCCTTCGCCATACATTTCCTCTAAATTTGTCAAACAGGCTCCCAATGGATCTTTGGCATTAAGGGTTTCATCTTCATCATGTAGGATCACATCCACCGCCTCCACAAGGGAGAAATTTTCATATTCACTGGGTCTCCTCATGGATTGTTGGACGTTGAATATCACTTCTTCATCGTTCAACCTCATTTTTAATTCCCCAGTCTCGCAATCAATCAGTGCTCTCCCAGTGGCTAAAAATGGCCTTCCCAAAATGATGTGAATCTCCTCGTCTACTTGGCAGTCCAGAATGACAAAGTCAGCAGGGAATACAAACTTCCCACTTGCACCAGGACATCATCAAGATTCCCTGTCTGTATTTTAATTGTGCGGTCAGCCAGTTACAACAACATAGAAGTCGGCCTAGCTCTGCCAATGCCCAACTTTGTATGGATTGCCAAAGGCATAACTTTTATGCTGGCTCCTAAGTCACACAATTCTTTTGCAAAATCATAACTCCCAATGGTGCACGGAATGGTGAAGCTACCTGGATCAGACATCTTTTGAGCCATGGATCTAGTCACTACCGCACTGCATGTCTGTGTCAGAGTCACAGTGGACATGTCCTGAAAATCAAATTTCTGCGACATCAGGTCTTTCATCATCTTTGCATAGCCTGACATTTCCCTCAAGGCATCCATCAAAGGAATATTCAATTGAATCTGACGAAGCATCTCCATAAATTTCCTGTATTTATCCTCTTTCTTTTGTTTTGCCAATCTCTGAGGGAATGGTGCAGTCATCACTTTTTGTCCACTGCTTGTTGGCTGTTCTTTGTTGGAGTTTTATGGCACAAGAGGAGCCACTTGTTCTGCAACTTGTTCACTTTTTTTGGCTTTACCCTTTTCAACCTGGGCTTGTTCAACCACCACTTCAGTGAGTCTGCTGATTCATCTATCTCGACTGGAACTAGAGTGGCTGGCATAGTCTCTCTTCTGGGTTGAGCAACCTCTTTCTCCCTATCTAAATCTCTCCCATTCCGGAGACTGACTGCCATCAGCTGATTTGGGGTTTTCTCCTTTGGGTTGATATTTGTGTCGGTTGGCAATGCTCCTTGGGGACGGTTATTTAAGGCCATGGACAGCTGGCCCGTTGAGTTTCAATCCCCTTAATTGCTGAATCGTGCGCTGCCAACTTTTCCTACATCTAACCATTCGTGCCAATGAGTTGCTGCAGCATACCCTTGATATCCACCATGTTGCTGTTTTGTTGCTGATGAGATGGTTGGTATGTCAGCTGTTGCTGGTGTAGCTGTTGATATCCCTGTTGTCTCTGATATGGAACCACTTGGCCTTGTGGTCGTACACCTCCAGATTGTGGTATGTTAGGTCTGTACTGCTGGTTGGGTGCTGGCCCCCACTGTTGTCCTCCTTGCATCTGACCCCCAAATTTTTTAAAATAATTCATATCTTCTCTGGGACCCTGGTTGTCACCTTCCCCACTCCATGAACACACATAAGATTGATTGATGCAAGGGGTACATAGTCCTCCATTTGTTGTATCAACGATATGTAATTTCTTTGTACCCATCTCGTCAATATTCTTCGTCGGTATACTCATCTGAGTCATGAGTGTGGCTATGTTATATGCATGTGAATTATTTGGGTCAAGAGGAACTGAATGCACTATTGGTGTTAGGGTCGTACCTCTCATCATCCTTCCTGAATTCTGAGCCATCTTGTCAAGTAGGACTTTGCACTCAGTAAATGTCTTGCTCAGAAAAGCACCCCCAGCCGAAGAGTCCACATTTTCTTTCAAATTGTCCGCTAGCCCCATGTAAAATCTCTGGCCGAGCATCTGGTCTGGAATACCATGGTGAGGACACTTCACTAGCATCCCTTTGAATCTTTCCCAAGTTTCCTGCAAGGTCTCAGTGGGCTTCTTCTTCTACTGCAATATCTCGTCAATCTATCTTGCAGTCTTGTTGGGAGGGTATAACTTATTCAGGAACTGCTTGACTAATTCCTCCCACGTGGAAATGGAGTTTATTGGGAGTGAATTCAGCCAAATCTGAGCTTCCCCAGTCACTGAGAAAGGGAAAAGTAGCAGCTTGATGGCTTCCGGGGTCACATGTGGCTGCCTTTGGGTCACACAAATCGACAGAAAATTTTTCAGGTGTTGTTGAAGATCTTCAATGTGTGACCCGGAGAACAAATCCCTTATTCTGCAGAAGATGCAGCATATTGTTGGTGATCTGGAATGTCTCCGCTTGTATTTAGGGTACAACAATGGAGGTGGCCAGGTTGTCAGCTGTTGGCTGTGCCAAATCATAGAGTGCAGCTTCTGGCACAAGAGGTTCCACCACTCCATCGCTTGGTACAAGAGGTACCCGGTTGTTTGCGTGGACGTTATCCACGTTTTCCATTTCAAGTTTCGGTAAGTGTTTGTCCTTCTTGTTAGCACGATTTAATGCCCAGAATGTTTTCTCTGGGTCTGAGAGTCCTTCAAGAAGTTCACCGTGTTACTCTATGAGGATTATGAGCTATGGGTTATCGCAATTATTTCTCGATCAACTACAATAATTTACTAGAGCATTCTCTCGAACTACTCTAGCTGATAATTTATGTAGCTCTAATTTATCCCACCAAAGTTTTGTTATCTCTAAGCCCACTTTTAAATTCAAGTAATGAATCTCTTCAATTACCCAGAAGTGGTGTTGTTCAACAACAATCTAACATGGTATTCTTTCTCAAGCAACACCAAGCAATTAGACATGATTAATCAAGGGCTCATTCAATTAATCACCATACAAAGCATAGTTGAACAATCTTAGAGTAAACCCGGATCGATTATAAAAATATTGAGTCAAAACTTCATCTAACAATTGGTTCCATCAACTCTAGACGGATTGTTTAGCTACTCATGCTAAAACACAAAGAAAGCATAAAATAATTCATAATTCCCAAAATAACGACAAATGATGGAGAATAGAAAAACTCTAATTGTAGCATGGTCTTCTCACACTTGTTCTTGCCTCCAAAGTGAGTCTAAAAACAAGCTTAACACTTCTTGGACGAGTTTATAGGGTTTTAAATAGGGGTGGGCTAATTTCTCCCATTTTTACACTTAAGTCCTTGAATTTTCTGTGTAAATATTAAGGACATGGTGTCCTTAGTATTTACACTGCATACATGAAGTTAAGGATGCCATGTCCTTAACATCTACGCTACTCATATGAAGTTAAGGACATGATGTCCTAAAGTTTAACAGCGGAAAGTGCAAATACATGACACTTTATCCTTAATATTTACACATCATTCATGAAGCTAAGGACATTATGTCCTTAATATTTACAAACACTCATAAAGTTAAGGGCATTATGTCCTTAACATTTACATTGCACACATGAAGTTAAAGACACTATGTCCTTAACATTTACACTGTACATATAAAGTTAAGGATATGAGGTCCTAAAGTTTAACAACAGAAAGTGCAAATATAAATTAAGGACATTATGTCTTTAACATTTACGGTGCACATATGAAGTTAAGGACGCCATGTCCTTAACATTTACACTGTACATATGAAGTTAAGGACATGATGTCCTAAAGTTTAATAACGGAAAGTGCAAATACAGGAACTTTGTCCTTAATATTTACACAAAATTCATAAAGTTAAGGACACCATGTCCTTAATATTTATGCAACACCCATGTCTAACACATGGGTATTTTCGTCTGGGCGGGTAAAAGAGTATTAAGCACTGACTAAAAAGTAAATATATTTTAAACAATGACTAAAAAGTAAAGACATTTCTAAATAGTGATAAACTATGCACTTTCTTTTTAATTTTTGGCCAAAAACACTTTTGAGCAAAAAAAACTTAAACAAATAAACTATAAATTTTATATTATTAGGACTCAAACTCGAAATATCGAATTAAAAGGATCATAACGGTTACACAGTACTCATATGGTGTATTACACTTTGTTCCAAAAGGTAATAAATTTGTTTCTATTTTTGGCTATGTAGGGACAACTGGAGTGGCAGATAGCTTAGGCACCGTTGCGTGGGACTTTGTGACAAGTGACAAATTTCAGTGGTCCAATTTTGAAAATTGTGGTGATTCCTCACTGCCCTTTGAATGAGACAACAACTAGTACTTGGTTTTAATGTTCGCCTCAAAATAGTTGTCTATCTCACTATTCTCTGTCCATAGAGTAGCGGCTTATTTAATCACCAATGAGACGTTAAGAAATAACTTACTTTCCTCCAATAAAGGAGCCATTAACTTTCTCTCAGTGTTTTAAAAGGTTTTTTGAGGACTAGTTTCGGGGTTCGCTCCGAGGCGGCGCATTATCAAAACGCTTTGAGACTCATGTGTGAGGCTTAGTTCTATGAGGCTTACGCTGTCAAGTGTCCGATTGTGTGTCCTAAACACACCTAAAATTTAATGCTCGGAACTCGCCAAATAATTCTTATGCAAATCATGTGTTAAATTCATTAATTTGCACCTTTGACTCTTTAAATTCTTTAACAAATGAATGATTAAAGTTCTTTTTATATATAGAAATATAAAATTTGTGAATAACTCAAGTAACAAACCATAGTATTGCATATTTACTAATTGAAAACATTGTAAGGATGAATATCATTTGAATATTTCTTCTAAAAATAGATGACCAAAATTTATATCTTTACTTGATAGATCTTCATGTCTTACTTCTATGTCTCTAAAAAATTATCATATATTTTTTATTTTACTATTTAAAAATAATTTTATATTTACTCATGAAGGAGTAATATTTTAAATTAGAGTGTTGATAAAATCATTGAGTATTTACTTTTAAAGAGGTAAAATATGCAGTTTGATAATATTTTTAAGAAATTATAATTTTTAATTGTTTGAAAGTTAAGAGGTTATAGTTAATTTATATTTCATAGAAATTTTAATAATATTGTATTATTTATACTAGTAAAACATGCTAAATATTTTATTTTATATGAGTTTCTTTAATTGTTTTTAGTTTTTTGAAGCTTTAATGTATCATTTATTTTTTGTGTTATAATGCTATATTATTTAATTTATAAATTTAAAAATTAAAGTTCCTTGGGACTTACGCCTCGTGTCTCGTGACTTTCGCTTGCCCTGTGATATAGTTTGAACTTACGTGATTTAATTTGAATTGATATGGAGTTTTAAAAAAAGAATTACTTGAACAATTTGGGTATGTGACACGTCCACCCATTTTAAGCGGAACTCGTTTGTGGCAAGGGCAAATATGCTGGAGCTTCGGTTGTGGCAAGGGCAGATAGGAAATGATTTGTTAAATGTGAAAGCATGAATGGAACAAAACGAAAGGCATCTAACGGTTTAGCAATTCCAAATAGAGCATAAGCATATTTGGATAAAAATAGCATGTGTTAGCCAGTTTTCAAATTGATAATTGAAAAATAGCCATGTTTGTTAGTCATTAAAAAATAAGTACTATTTTACTGAACACGAAAGTTCCAGCATAATATGCTGGATTATGGAGCTTTCGCGTATAAACATCCGGCATATTATATTGGAATCTAGCAAATGAAAAGTTCCAACGTTATATGCGAGATTATGTAGCTCCTGCATAAAAATTTTAAATATATTATGATGGAATTCCAGTATATAATAAAATTTCAGCATATTATGCCGGAAGCTCATATGTAAAAAAGTCGAACTTTAACATATTATGCTGGAATATTTCCGGATTTTAAGAGTATTTTCGTTCAGATTTTATCTTTACATGAAAAGTGACTAAATCTCGCTTACTTTTGGAGCTATGACTATTTTTCAATTATCAGTTGTAAATATGGTTATTTCTGATTCAACCCTCCCCCTCCCCCCTATTTGCACCTTTTCGAGCTTTTCCCTTTGTAATAGTATTATGTAACTGAGAACAAGAGCATAAAACTTCTTTTTCTTAGTCATATCCTCTGCGTAGTTCCTGCTATGCTGAAGAACAGAACCCCCATGATAATTTAATGGAAGATGAAGACGATGAATGCATAAGAAAGAAAAAGAAGTGAGAAGAAGAACTTGTAAAGATTTCTTCGGACTTTCCAAAGTTATTGTCGCGCCCCCTTTTTTCCCCTTTCGCGGGAGTCCGGATTTCGACATGCTTTGAGACGACTCGTTTCCTTTTGGGAAAGGGGTATGGAAGTTGAAGAGTCGCCACCTAACGGATTTAAGGTGCGTTAGGTCACCTATTGTAAATAACTCATAAAATCGATTTGTGTCACCAGAGATTGGGTAAGGGCTTGAAATTACCTTGAGGGGGAAGTATTAGGCACCCCTCGAGGTCCACAACGGTGGGTCCCAGCCAAACTTATTTTGTGAATTAGTCATTTAACAAATAAAGCAGTCTAAGCACACATATGTATAAAAATAAGGGAAGTCCTAAGTCTATTAGCCTATAGGATCACATCTGTACAATACCCAGTAAACCTTCCTCAAATAGAGGGGTTACACGTGGCATTAGCGCACATGTCATCATATCCTTTTACTACCCAATTAACCTTCCCTTAGGCGGTTATAAGCAGTTTTAATTAAACGAACTCTATGCGTGCATTACCCGTCCCTTCCTTATGGCCCCGGAGGTGTTTAGGACCTCTAATTTAGGCAGTTCGAGACACTCCTAAGGTGTTTAAAGGAGAAAATTTAAGCGACAACAAAGAATATATAGAACTTCCAAGTAAGAGAATAATTAAGGGGCTCATGTTTACCTCCACAAAAAATTAGATAATTAGCACGTCTCAAACAACAAGATTTCAGATGTTTCAGAAAGGTCCTAGAACATGATATCTAGGTGACCATGGCAAGTAGAGAATATGCAGCATTGTTTTAAGGCGAAGTGATAGAAACCTAATCAGTTTGCCTACTGATTTTAGAATCTGTTGAATCTGGGCAGTTCACAAATAAGCAAAGCATAGTTTTACAATTTGCAAGATTTCAATTATCCTACAGGATTGCTTGGGTGTGTAACATGATATCTAATTGTTAATTAGAGTTTTAATACTAACAAGTGATTTTAAACAGGCAGTTTGAGTTCATTATGTCCTATAGGCATGTTGTCTAGGTGCTGAAAAATAATCATAAACGTTACAGAGACGGTTTTATATATTTATCTCTATAAGCATGATATCTAGATATTGAGACTGTTATATATTTATCTCTATAAGCATGATATCTAGGTGTTGGGGACTGTTTTTTATACTATCTAGACATAGGCGTGGTATTCAGGCGAGTGCAATAAAATTCCTAAAACATGGTTTCTAATGCACATAGGAGAACTTTATGAACATGATTATTAGGCAGAATTAATAACAACCTAGTGACAGGATTTCTAAGCAAGCATGATGATGCAGAATTTTTTAGAAAAGAAGAAGTTTTAGAACAAACGATATGATGCCTATGAACATGTTTTCTAATGCACAAATGATCCTAAGAGCATGATTTCTAATGCAAGCAAATAGTCATAGTAATCTTAAGAGCATGATTTCTACCCAATTTCTCCCACAAAACACATATAAAAGTCCCTCCCATTTTACTAATATCCCAAATATCTGTTTTACAAGAATTATTATTACAGGCCAAGAATGAATGAATTACATAAATGAAACTGCTATACTGTAGGGAGCCTGGATAGGCCTAAAAGTAAACCTGGAGGACCAGACCTTTAACCAAATCCAAGGTACCAACATCTCATAGTGTCCAAGAGAGTATCCTGGTGCGTCAAAGTTCCCAAGGGCCTCAGGGACCCCGGGCAATGCTCACACCAAGACTCCTTTTAAAGAGAAACAATTTTTGTGCAGTGTGGAAGGGCCAGCCCCAGTGTGCCAGAGTTCAGAGGAGTCTCATGGGATCCTAGGCAGGTAACACACTGGAGGGGAAGAATCCTAAGTATTCTAAGAGTAGGAGTGATAGTGCTTGGCATATTGGAATAACTTTAGGAAAACAGTATAGAAGTAAAACATTTACAAGTGAAGAATAGTTCAGGAGTGGAAATAGTTTGGGAAAACATATTAAGAGAGAAAACATTCTGAGAAAAGAAGGTTCAATAACCAACAACATAGTCACAAAGTCAATTTGTTAATTAACTCTAGGTAAGGACAAACAATTTTACAGAGAGGGGACCAAGGGTTGGGAACACAGGAAACTTAAATCAGAAACACATAAACAGAAGGTAAATTAGGCAGGATTCAAAATTCTAGCCTTGGCTTTCAGCCGACTAGACAAGCAATGAATACAAGTAGCAGGGAGAGATGAGAGAAAGCTTATGTGTGTGTGTGTGTGTGTGCCTTTTGAACTGTTTGTTTTAAGAATCAGAATGAGAGTATATATATAGCACTTAGGGAGTAAATCAAAAAAGGTAAAAAGAATCACAATTCAATCAATTAGAAGCAATTAATCAATTATGGTATCAATTCCTATAGGAGAGTCCGGAATAGACCCCTTAATTGGGGGGTAATCAATTAACAGTCACAACAAGGGGTTCAATTAAGGCAAGGACTCAAAATCATACCATATAGGGAGTCAGTAGAAATCCCAAAACCATATTGATAACTAATTAAGGCAAGTATGATTAATTAAGGTCACAAATAAAGAAACAAATAAAATTTCAGCACACACTGATTTTAACGGGATATTTAATAGGAATCAATCAGTAAAATCTTCAACGAATATTGATTTTATAGGAAAGGGTTATTCATATTCACGAAATAGAAATCAATTAAGTAAAACCTCACAGAAATACCGGATTTAATAAGAAAAGCGGGTTTGAATCATCAATAGAGATCAATTAGGGCAAAAATCCCAAAGAATACTGGATTTAACAGGGAAACTATTTAAGTCCCAAAAATGGAATAAATTAATACGACTGGTTCACAGACATAACCAAAATATTGAAACAAAATTGAACAAATCAGTATATCACACAGAATCGTCTAGGTTTTGAGCACACATGCGAAAATTAGTCAAAATGGTGAAGAAACAATTAATTAAACACTGAGAAGTTAGAAAAATCTTTGGAGAAAAGTCTGGGATGAACCCTAGTTTTAGAAAGAGCAAATAAAATCGAAACAGTTAATTAATACAAAAGATTTTTAAAGGAAAACACCCGATAACACTAGAATCATTTCAGATCTGAGAAGATTCGACCAGTAGTGAAACTAGGGTTTTCAAAAAATAGTAGAGATGAAAAGAATCGGTAAAAAACCCATGGATTCGTAATAAAAATAAGAGGAAATCCTTACTTACAAACGAAAATGGCCTGAGACAGGCCAGGAAAGAAGTTTCAAACCAGAACAGGTTGGCTTTCTTCTCAAGGACCCATGAAATCGAAGAGCCATGGAATGTAGGAGACTGGTGGTGGTTGGAGAAGGCACGAAAGCACCATAGGAGGGAGGTTCTCGCTGGTGATGGCGATTAGGGTTAGGGTGAGTTGAGAGAGAGTTGGAGGGGTGAGGGAACGGGTGACGGCGGAATGATAGGAATGGGAAGGGTTAGGGCTGGTTAGGGATTAATAAGTCAAGTTTAATCGTGGACCGTTGATCAGAAGGATCAACGGCCACGATTAAATGGGATTATTGGGTCGGGTGTACACAAATCGGGCTTAAAGGGGTTTGGGCTTGTATTAAAAGGGTTAAGTCTGAAATAAAAAGGGTTATTTGTCAAATACCCAAATAATTGATAAGAATAATTAACAGATATAAAAATAATTTTCATGCATAGAAATGCTTTAAAATAATTACTCAATATTTAAAAATACACCAAGCTATTTTATTTCAAAATAATGTAATAATGCATGCATAGGCTATAATTGCAAAGTTATTGCAATTATAACCTAAGAACTTAAATGTAGCTATTTGTGAAATAATTTAAGCTGAATATAAATATAAATAGCAAAATTAAACCATGAAATTGTTATAAAGTCACTTGTAATGCAGTTAGTAATTATTTATATAAATAAAAATACTGGGGTAAGTTAATTAAAATCCTTAAAAATGTAGAATTTATAGAAAAATGTTAATTGATGCTAATGCATAGTTTGAAGGTATATATGCAATTTTGAAAATATTATAGGAAAAAATTGGGTATCAACAATTGTCCTTCTTTACCCGGGAAGGATGAAAAGAGTTGTCGGGTAAAGATATGATGGCCAATTTTGATCGAGCGAGATGGTTTGAAAGATTTAGGCCGCACTCTAGTTTCTGAGCTACCTACATTTCCCTGGTCTTACAGGAATCAGGCCGTGTTTAGTTCTAGATTCATCGGCGGAATGTATCGATGAAGTAACCACAAGAACGAACACGAGGTTTTGGAATAGGTGAAAAAATGGTTATGGTGAGCGGTCATGTTTGAGGTAATTTGAAAGAACTGGAGCGGGATTTCTCCTGTTGAGGTAGCGGTTGCTTATCGGGTCAACTGCAAGTAAAGAGATACTACGAGCATATATTTGTGCGAAAATTTAAACATGATGTAGATTCCCTTTAGACCATGAGAATTGTCTTTGGAAGGTTGAGGATGACGTCCTTAGACCATGGTGTCCTGAGCCATGAATTGTTTAGTGAGGGATTCGCAGGCCATGAAATGGTGTTCTCGGTCCATAAAAATGATGCCTCCGAACCATGACGCCTTTGAATAATGATATGCAAATGTGAGATATCCTCAGACCATGACATGGTGTCTTCCGGCTATGAGGATGATGCCTTTAGACAATGACACCTTTGGACAAGTTGGCGATATTTCAGCCCATGATATGCAAAGACATGATGCTAGGAGCGATAAGACAAGGCTTAGTCTTGTATAAATTTGAGGGCAGAGCTTAGCCCGAAAGAAGAGAAAATAGATAGTGCTTAGTCTCGGTAAATAAAAAGGCAATGATTGACCTTATGCAAATAGGAGGCAGGGCTTAGCCTCATGCAAGATTCGGGGCAGGTCTTAGTCCCATGCAGATGGAAGGCAGTGCTTAGCCTTATGCAAATGGAGAGGCAGGGCTTAGCCTCATGCAAGATTCGGGGCAGGTCTTAGTCCCATGCAGATGGAAGGCAGTGCTTAGCCTTATGCAAATGGAGAGGCAGGGCTTAGCCTCATGCAGATATGAAGACAGAGCTTAGTCTCATGCAAGATTTTGGGACAAGGCTTAGTCCAATGCAGATGGAAGGCAGTGCGTAGCCTTATGCAAATATGGAGGCAGGGCTTAGCCTCATGAAAATATGGAGGCAGGGCTTAGCCTCATGCAAGATTCGGGACAGGGCTTGGTCCCATGGAAGTGAAGGCAAAACTTAGCTTTATGCAGATGTGGAGGCAGGGCTTAGCCTCATGCAAATATGGAGGCAGGGCTTAGCCTCATGCAAGATTTGAAGGCAGTCTTAGCCTTATGCAGAATTGAAGGCAGTCTTAGTCTTATGTAAATATGGAGGCAGGGCTAGCCTCATGCAAGATTTGAAGGCAGTGCTTAGCCTTATGAATAATTGAAGGCAACGCTTAGCCTTATGCAAATATGGAGGCAGGGCTTAGCCTTATGCAAGATTTGAAGGCAATGCTTAGCCTTATGCAGAATTGAAGACAGTGCTTAGCCTTATGCAAATATGGAGGCAGGACTTAGCCTTATGAACAACTAATTTTTTTACCACACCGAAAATTTTAGTGTAAATATTTTTTTTTAGGTCTAATCTTAATACTTAAATTTTTNTATATATATAAATTTAGTTTCTTCCAATTTAAATGTAAGTTATAACAGTATTTTTCTTAGTATAATTTAAACTATAGTGTAAATATTGTGTTTTCTTATTTATATAATTTTCTTTTGTCTTCATCATGTAATTTCGATGATATCGCAAGTTCGCACCATTTGCTCTTAGACCAGCCTTTAAACTGTTGTTGAACAACTATAAAATACAGCAAAAATTTTGCACCGTCGGCAAAAACTACAGATCTAGAGAGTTTTGCGTTGAATTTCGAAGTCGCCGGCGAGGTTCTGTTTGAGTACTCCGTTCACGTCCTGGATGCCGCTTTCCCGTCAGTCTTGAAGTCTGATGTCAAATTACAGAGTTTGTTTAGTCATTTTTCTCAAATTGCAAAGAAATCAATAGAGGTTCAATCTCTTACCTTCAATCTCTGTTATTGCCTTATCTGTGTGTCGATTTTCGTTGTAGATTATCTGCTGCAATTTATTTTTTTTCATCTAAATTGTGTGTTGCTTAAAGGATGGTGTGTAGTTATTGTTTCACTCTTTTGAGATGGAAAACTGATTTCTAAATTTAATTTCTATAGTGACATAATTATTTGTTATTAAAAAAAAAAAGAAATAAGTGGGTTGTAAACTCAACTTTTGGGTTAAATTCTTGTTCTTAGTTTTTTTTTTGTTATTGTATGTTTAGATTGCAACACCGATTTTGAGAGTTGTTTAAATGATCTAATAAAGTGAGTTTCATTAATATTTAAATTATTATTATCCATAAAGAATACTTTCAGCATCACGTTAGCCATACATAGCTAGTTTCTTGAATATGATTTTTCTGTTATTTCCATACATGTCTTCGGATCTATCTGATAAAAATGAATTGGTAAATATTCATGTATCCTATCATTAATGAATTGGTAATTTTCAATTGTTGTAACTAATTTATGTGTGATAGATCTTATTTAGTTATTTAGGATTGATTTAAGCGTATAAGTTATTAGTTGGGCCATAGAACTTTAAAATTGATATAAGCGAGACAATCTTAATTATAATAGAAGTATTATTGACTGTGTACACGGTCTCGTGACATAATTATAATTTTCTCAAAATAAATCAAGGTATGCGTTCCCGCGACTTTGGCCAAGCTTTTTTTGAAAAAAAAAATAATTAAGCGTGATAAATCGTGTACATGTACGCGTGACATGATTTAGGCGCCGATTTCCAAATTAATTCAAGGTACGCGTTCGCGCGATTTTGACCCAATTTTTTTCTTAAATAAATCAAAGGCCGTGAATTGTGTACACGTATGCGTGACATGATTTTGGCGCATCAAAACTAAACGGGTATACTTCTGCATAACTCGCATTAAGGTAATCGTTTAGATAAATCAAATAATTAAAAGCGGTAACGGATACACATAGGTCTTAAAATCAGTAATCAAACAATTTAGGCCAAGTTTAATCATTAAGCGACCGTGCTAGAACCACGGAATNTTAAAAATACAAATATATCCTAAAAATCAGTAATCAAACAATTTAGGCCAAGTTTAATCATTAAGCGACCGTGCTAGAACCACGGAATGCGGGAATGCCTAACACCTTCTCCCGGGTTAACAGAATTTCTTACCCGGATTTCTAGTTCGCAGACAATTTAAACAGAGTCAAAATTCCTCGGTTTGGGATTTTTAATAAATAAATGGTGTCCCGGAACACCGTAAAAAATCTGGGTGGCGACTCTGAAAACAAGTAAATAAATCTCAAAATCGAATAATTTCACTTAAAGTGGAAAAACTCCCTTATTACCCTTACCGGTGAAAAAGGAGGTGTGACAGCTCTGGCGACTCCGCTGGGGAACTTAGAACCCAGAATCTCTGGTTCAGGGTTTAAGAATTTGAGCTTGTTAATGTCATTTTACTTGTCTTTATTAATTGTGATATTACTGTATTTTGTGCGCTCAATGTGCTAAATGTTATTTATTTACCGCTTTGATATTTATTTGAACTGTATTTAAACTGCCTTCTTACGCCTCATTTCTGAGTCTTCTAAAAATTGGTGCACACGTTCGCGTGGCCCGCTTTTTTGTTAGAGGTCATACCAAGTAAGAAATATGGGGATGGACTAGCCACTAGGCCGGATAGCCTTTCGTGCTACCGGTACGTCGCTCCCACCCCGACTCGAGTTGTCCGCTCGGGTAGCCAAGGTCTAGAACAAAACCTCAGGTTTAACCTTAGAATGACAAAACCTCATGCCGGATCCCTAGTAGGAACGATTATCTGCATCATGTGCATTTTGACTTAGGGGACTCAACACAGGGGTTAGGTCCGTCTAGGACAGGTGTACTAAAAAAAAAAAGACCATCCTGATGCATCTTACTTGCTATATGTGCATTATTTGTCTCGGTTTGTTGTTGACCGGCTAAAGAAAGAAAGAAAAACAATAGAAAAACCAAGAGTGAGGAAAGATAGAAATTTACCTGTGTAAAAAAAATGCTGATATTTGAAAAATACCTCGGAACTCTGTCGAAATTTTTCGGAAATAAAGAAGAATTTCAAAATAATTGAAAATGAGGGGGAAAAGAATTTCAAAATAAGTCAAAATAATTTTTCTTTAGTTATGTCAAAACTTTATGAACTACGCGGGTCTGATTCTCACCGGATGTGAGATACGTAGGCAACCTCCATAGGGTTCGGCCCCATTTTTACAAAAATAACTAAAAAAAATATGTGTCTAGTTTATTTATTTATTTATTATTATTATTATTATTTTTTCTTTCTCTCTCTCTTAATAAAAAAAAATAAAAAAATAAAATAAACAGACCCAACTTCGGTTAATCTTCAACTGTTTTTGTCGGAATAACCTTAGAACATCTTCAGAATTGTTGAAGGGTTGTTTTCGTAAGAACGGATATGTCTGTCAATTGGTCATCACTTTTACCGTCATCCCCGACCCTAAAGTTATCTTTGGAAATACAAAGGGG
>ML305330.1:0-99608 GCA_005239505.1 Nicotiana paniculata | reverse complement strand
ATAATAAAATTATCGTCTTCACAGAAATTGGATTTAAATAATATTCAATTAACTTATGATTTTCTGCTATTCAGGATGATAAATACTTGTTTTGGGATAATTACTAACTACAATTAAATACTATATTAAGATTACAACTAATTAGACTTGATCACAGAGAATGATAGTTGAACTAAAACGCCTTGTAAACAATATGAGAAATCAGGGTCGAGAGGATAGAAATAGATGTAGGATAACTATTCGGGAACTAACTCATTCAAATTCACGTCTAATGTTCAGATGATTCTCACGAATTCACTCGATAATTAGCTTAAATGTAAGGTTAATATTCATCTCTCTATTAAATCTGAACTCTTCAAAATAAATTAATATGGATCACTATGAAGATGGAATAGTCTTTAGGAAAACGTCTCTCGAATATTCTCTTAACTTGGTTTAATCAATAATTCAAGAAGCTCCCTTGATTACTTAGAATAATCGCCAAATTATATCAAACAAAATAATGCAAAGATAATCACCAAAATATCCGTCAAAACCCTAAAGAAGAACTACTCCATATATATAAAGAAAGTCATCACAAATAGGTCTAAGAACATAGAAAACATCAAAGACAACTTTACAATACAAACTCTCGTTTTGCATTCGATTGTTGGTAAGAGAATTGATGAAATCTTGTGTCTTCAAGTCGTGGTAGCTCTCTAAAATTCTCCTAAGTTGAATCCTCTTAAAAATTATGTTTACCCTATATTTATATTGTGTAGGAATAATCTTGAACCGAAATAACGTTAACGAAAGCGAAATAGGATTACGCTGAGTCAAAATCACATTGCCACGCCGTACAACAAGCCGCAACGCACGACGTGCCTTTGAAATTTCCCTGTTGCCTTCGACTTTTGGCTGCCTAGTGCAGAATTGGTTTAACCCCTTGTATTAAGGTTGTAATGTGGTCCAAGCCCAGCCCGAGACCGGCCCGCCAGCCCATATGGGTTTTGGGCTAAACGGGTTGGCCCGTATGGTCCGGGCCCAAGCGGTCCTAAGAGCCCACAGTGGGTCGGTCCTTAATGGCATGAGCCCGAGACCGGCTTCCATTGGTGTGCCGGTTCAACTGGGCCTAACGGTTATTTTTCAAAAAAAAAATTGGCCAACAATTGGAAATTTAAAAAATAGTCGTTGGTCTGCCAATTTAGCCGTTTGGCACTTTCAAAAATAGTCATTTGCCCCCCAAACTTTTTATAATTACACTTTTTCCCTATTCTCAACTATAAATACCCCTCATTCTTTTATTTTTCTCACAAAATCATCAATCTCTCTCTAATTTTCTTCTATAATTGCTTACTTTATTATTGCAATTTGTAAAAAATTGTGAAGTTGGTGAATTGAAGTATTCAAGTCTTCAACGATATACAATTTTCAAGAAGTTGTTCGTCAATTAGGTAAACTCGTTCCAACTCTTAAGTTTTAATATGATAGTTTTGTTTGTTTTACTTTGTATAATTATAATTAATATGGCTTTTCCTTTGAAAAAAATGTTTGGTAATAAGGGAAAATTTAAAATTGGTGAATCCAGTGGCCAAGCTACTACTCCTCCCCCGGCTCCCCGACCCAAACATGTTACCCGTCCTCCTCCACCCGTTATTCTTAATAGTGATAACCCTTTATTTCGATTTGCCGATAGTCAATTTTACCATGATATTGCACCATGTGAACAATTAAATGATGAATATAGGAATGGTCTTTATGGTAATCCAACTATTGATGAAAATGATGCTGAAAATATAGATTTGGATAAAACGCAACCTGATGCTATACACCTACTATCTTGTTGTTGAAGTTAAGTCAACTGATAATAATCCAAATGATGTCCCGCCTGACCCTCCTGTAGTAACCCCTACTTTTAATAGACAACCTTCTAAACGGTGTGAAACATCTCTTGTTTGACACTTTTTTATTCAACTAAGAGATCAAAATAAGGTTAAGTGTAAAACTTGTAGAACTTTGATGGCTCATAAATTTATTGGAGACCGTAGCGGTACAGGTAGTTTGACTAGATACATAAAGATGCAAAAGCCTCTATTAAATAAATGCTCAAATAATTTATAATGCTTATCAACTTGCCTTAGATCATGCTAGACCAAATGTTCCAACTCCTACTTCATCTAATTCGCAATCATCTAAAAGAACTGCGGCACTAAAAGCACTTAGTGCTTGGACGGGGTTCAGGGGTTCAGGAGGTGAAAATATTGGTGATAGTTCACAACTAAATGAGCTTCATTTATTTATCGCAGGGGCTTGAATCAGAGAATACCGACGGCTCCTTTAATATTTTGGAATGGTGGAAGGACAAAGAAAAATACTATCTGGTTCTTTCAAGGATGGCTCGAGATATTTTAAGTATTCAAGCTTCAACAGTGGCATCGAAGAGCGCTTTCATTCAAGCGAGTCTTCAAATCGGTGATCATACAGCGTCTATGATGGAGAGCTTGGAAAAATCAGTACTCTTTATAGATTGGGTCCGTTCGGAACGAAGAAACTTTGGACTTGCTAAATTACAACCAGAGATAGACGAAGCTTACAAAGAAATGCTAGCGAAACTTGCGGAGGATACTGCTTCGCCCGGAAGTGGTGATGAACAAGCTTCTTTTCCGCCACCACCAATGAAAATTCCTCCGAACCTTGAAGGATTATGAAATTTGTAAGAGATAATATGTAGACTAATATGTAACTTGTATTTTGGCACATCTTTATTAGTTTTTTTTTTCTTTTAATGGTGGTATTAGCACCTTGTTGTGCTCATTCCATTGGGAGGAGGAAGACTAAGAAAGATATTGCCATTTTTTGTTAATGTCGTAATAATAAAAATTATAAGACATTCCCTTGAATATTTCTTTACAATTTTCTTGTGTTTAAATTTGAATTACAAGATTTAAGTCACAATTATAAAATATAATTTACAATAAATTGCCTTAGATAAATAAATTTCAAAAAAATAATAGACCGACTCACTTAGGCTCGTGGGCCCAACCCACTTAGCCCGGGCCCATATGGGTCGGTTACACCCACTAGGAACGTTTAGCCTGGGACCGTTTGGGACCGGCTCGCTAGAGCCCGGGACCATTTGGCCCGGACTATTTAGCCTATTTAGGCCTGGGCCCGGACCACAATACAGCCCTTACCCTGCATTGCCTCTATTCCCAATTGCAAAGCCACAACGTGGCAACCCCCTTTTGCATTTATTTTGCATTTTTTTCAACTCTTTTTTTAATGTATATTTGATCCACGACTTCCGAGAACTTCTATTCAGACTTCAAAGTCATATTAGGGAAACTACCAGCTATATCCATTTATAAGTAGTTCATTACAAAAATTAGTCAATTCATAAAATATTACTAATATTAGTCAAATATTACTAATATTAGCCAATTAGTTATTTGTAGCAAAAAAATGTCAAATTTTTACTTTTTTTTTAGTGGGTGTTATTAGAATAGATTGGGTACATCTTAAGGAGCTTGAATTTCAGTTTTGGGATGATTTGATGAAGTTTTGAGGTGGTTTGAATTGAAAATTCGAAGTAAAAGACTGAACATGAAAAAATGATATGTGTATCACACTGTGTATCATATTTGTATCAATTATGTATCACATGTATACATGTATGTGAGATACATGTTTAATACATGTGTCGCAGAAGAATTTTTTAAGCTCGATTTGATTACGAATTTCGATACAAAATCAGTCCAAATCACCTCCAATCTTCCTCAAATTTTGTATATTGACTTATCTATATGTTTTCAATGAATTTCAACTATACCTATTGGAAAAGTTCTTTTTTTGCTTAGATTTTTGGAACATTGTATTTTTTTTTTGTATTTCATTATCTTATTTGCTAGATCATCCACGAAATTTCCTTTCCGTCTTTGCATCTAATGTTCCTAATCCGCTTAAAAATATGGAAGGTGGTTTTTGTATGTGATTCTTTGAGAGAAAGAACCTTGTTTATTTGATTTTTTTATTTTTATATGTATTTGGCTAGTTTTGGTAAGTCTATGACTAATGGCTAGAGGTTAGTAAGTTGAAACTTATTTCGGACATTTGTGTAAGTTTCCCTCCTATTATAATTATTTTAGCTCCAAAAATACGCCTTAGCTTGGAATTGCAACCTACATAATAGAAAATACGTAGTGAGTATAAATTGTTCATATTTTAGCTTAGATAAAATTAAAGTGTAACAAATAATAGGTGTAAAGTATCCAAAATCTCGTATTTTTAGCCTTCCATCATCATAGAAAACGGCCTATTGATCAATACTCATTGTTTCGCCATGACTTTAGTGTTTTTTTCGTTTTTCGTGGTCATGCAACACGAATTTATAACTATATCTACTTTTTCGTG
This sequence comes from Nicotiana paniculata, assembly GCA_005239505.1. Lineage (NCBI taxonomy): Eukaryota > Viridiplantae > Streptophyta > Magnoliopsida > Solanales > Solanaceae > Nicotiana > Nicotiana paniculata. Next base: position 95,219 of record ML305330.1, on the reverse strand, counting down.
TGTGTTAGTACATGTTGATTTTGTAGAATCTTTTTGACGGACTCTGATTGGCCTGAAATTTTGTAGGTCCATTGAAAACGGCCTAGTGACCAATACACAGTGATTCACCATGTCTTTCTAGTTCATTTTCTGGTATTTTGAGGTCATGCAACAAGAATTTATGATTATATGCATTTTTTCGTGTGAAAATATTTTTTGAATTTTTTATATACACTTTTAGAATTTTTTTTGACAAACTCTGATTGGCCTGAAATTTTGTAGGTCCATAAGAAATAGTCTAGTGAGCTATACTCATTGCTCCGTCATGACTAACATTTCTTTTTGGGGGTTCGGATTCATTTTGGTGTTTCGGGGCCATGCAATATGAATTTGTGACTATATCCACTTTTTCGTGTATACTAGTACATGTTGATTTTGATTTTTTTTCTTGACTGGCCTGAAATTTCATAGGTCCGTAAGAAACGGCCTAGTGACCAATACTCATAGCCTCACTACGACTTTTGGGTTCATATTTTGGTGTTTCGGCGTCATGCAACACGAATTTATGACTATTCAATTTTCCATCTGTATTAGTACATGTTGATTTTGTAAAAATATTTTAATGGACTCTGATTTACCTGAAATTTTGTAGGTTCATTGAAAACGGCCTAGTGATTAATATTCTTATTTCGCCATGACTTTGAGTTTATTTTATGGCATTTCGAGGTCTTGCAATAAGAATCTATGGTTATATCTATTTTTTCGTGTGTATTAGTACTTGTTGATGTTGTAGAATGTTTTTGAAGTCCAAAATCACAATACGAACCTATTAAAATCATCAAATCACAATACGAACCTATTAAAATCATCAAATCACAATTCCGAAATTATTTACTCAAAAGTCAAATCTTGGTCAACTTTTCCTACTTAAGTTTCCAACTTAAGGATCACTCTTCCAAATCAATTTCGAACTTCTCGAAAATCAAAATCAACCATATACACAAGTAAAAGTGTTATATGTAGCTAATCAAGGTCTTGAACTACCGAACGGAATGCCAAAACTCAAGACGACTGATTATATTATTATATTTTCTCCCACTTAAACCTATGTTCATACTCGAACACCTATACGAGAGAAAACAACACACAATAGTTTCAGTACCAAATTAAGCATATGCACAAATACTTCCCAAGTATAATATAACGTGTTATAAAAGCAAATAAAAAAAGAAAAGAAAAGAAAAACAAACAGTAGAAGAAAACTGAACCGAATAAAAAAAAAATACACATAGATACAATCATATCATTATCATACAATAAAAAGAATTATATTTACATAAAGGAGTCGGTGGTTCAATGGGTCACAAGAGCTGACAATTATTTCCCTTTTCACGGGAAAAAGAAAAAGAAAAAGAAAGAAAGCGAATCCCTAATTTCAAAGCTTTTTCAACGTGACGGAGCTTATCAATCACCATATTCGCTGGTAATTTTACGATTTTCCTGCTCATTTTCGTTTAATTTTAGACTAATTTACTTTATTTAAATGGATTAATCGGTTAATTTGAGGATAATTCGGCGAATTTGTGCTTTTACGGAATTTTGAGCTGAATTTTGCTTCGTGTAGTTATATTAGGGCTTAGGATATTTCCGTAATAGAGTTGTTAAATCTGTCCAAATAGAGTTTCAAAGGATTTATAGTTTTAAAGCTGCTGTTTTTCCATTTCATTTGGTTGGATAAATGTCACAATTAATCAAAGTTTTTGTTCTATATGCACTGATGGTGTAAAAAATAATTTACACAATCATGCTTAGGTAATTACAAGCAAACCTTTGAATAAATATTACTCCTTCTGTCCCAGTATATATCATACATTTTTCTTTTTAGTCTGTACCCCCCCAAAAAAATGATACCCTTTGTATTTAGAAGCAATTTAACTTTGAATTTTTCATTTTACTCTCCATGAGATGATTTATAGCGATACAAATATCTATGACTTGTTTTAGACCACAAGGTTCAAAAGTTTTCATTTCTTTCTTAAACTCCGTGCTAGTCAAATAACATCACATAAAATGGGGCAGAGAGAATAGTTTGTAACCTAGTAAAATGGTAACTAACCGCTATCACATGTTAAATTTTACGGATAGTGTAAAAAGGTCTTTATACCGCGCTGTATATAACTTAAGTACAACACTAATGATCTGAGTTTGATTCTTAGTTATGATAGCCAATATGTGTAGCATGATATCATCCTGATCTTAAATCAGTTGGGGTCGATCGGAATTAATTTCTGCTTTCAAGGCAAATTAAGAGTCCTCAAAATTTCACAATTAGCCCATTGGATAAACATTATGCGAGTCATATTTTTTCTTTGTGCTATGTTCTTAGCTAATTTTGTATTAATTTCATTACTGCTACTGTTATTCACCACAAAAATAAAGATGTGGCGGTGTTATCCTAGGCTTTACGTGCAACTTAAATCAAGGAGTTGCTTTATGTGCTCGTTCATGCTCCTTTCCTTAGAGAAAATCCTTTACTTAAGGTTTAACAATGGGCTAGCTTGTAGCTTTAATAAGTCATTTAGATAAAAAGATAGGTTAAGTTTGAAGTTTCAATGCCTATGCGCCCATGCAATTTCTTGTCCTTACATTAAAGGGTGTGAAGGGATCATGGTTTGATCAGATTTTAGGATTGAGGAGCTCGATGGGTTGCTGGTAGTTGTAGTCTGTGAAGTCTATGATGGTCAGTACTCATATAGATGCAGTATCATTTACATTAAGCATAGATTTGTATAAGTCATGTGAATGTGTTTCAGAAGAATTCTTGCTCGGGATTTCAGCGTCATGTGTTTATGTGAGACGCATATATGTGAGTCCATGTGTCTGGAAAAGTTCCAAGTGTGAGATATGAGAGGAGAATGGGCGAATGTATAAAGTATTATCTCATACATCTGGGAACTCTATTAGATACTATATTACAATCTTATCACGATGTCGGACACCATTACAAATATATAATCTATCCACACATGTGACTGAACTTAACACTCTCCTGAAGTTGATACATATATGTTGGTTATAGCGAGCTTGTTACATGTGAAACTAGTTTGAGGACTGACAGTCGTGAATATGTATGCTAGTTGATAATGATGTCACACATTTAGTGACAATGAATTTGAAAAGTATCTTTTTTGCGAGGAAGTATGAATTGATTTCCATGTTCTTGGTCCTTTCATGAAAAATAGGATCTGACAATACAAAGTGCAACTCAGTTATCATAAATGAGAATAATCTGATTTAATTTTCCAGTTTCAAATCTTGGAATAGTTGTTTGATCGATTTGGGTTCAAGTCTTGCCCAACCTGTATCTATAGATCAAATAATCTATGCTGGTATCCTTGTAAAATGGCCTTTGCTAATTAGCTGATTTTATGTATCTAAGAAGGCAAACTACTACATTTCAATAAGCATCACATGGATAATGCTCAGGAGAAGCCTCCCTTGTCCTGGTAGAAGCTTGACCTTCGAGTCCATTGGGGTGATTCATTCCCCGTAGCTCTGGTAATTCGTGAGAATTGAGATGTAGGAGAAGAATTTCTCGAAAAAAAAGAGAGTAATTGGAAGTAGGAAGGCATATGTGTTATGTCTTATGCTTAGCAGTTATTACAGATACTCTATACATTCCAAATAGTACATTATTTTGATGAGGACACTATCACAAATGCATACATAATTTACACGTGTGACAATGTCGCACCAATAAAGTCCTTTATGAATTAAAAGGTACATGCTAATTTGTGGGTAACTATTTGTTCTTCAATATGGCTCTAAGTTCCTCCCACTTGGTATTTTTATGCATGTGTCCAAGTTTTGTTGAACTTTTCTATCGTGTATTATAATTATACTAGTTTCTGAATTTATCCTTTCCCAGTAGAGGACTAAATTTTTTTATTTCTTACCCAGCAAATAATATTTCTTTCTTAAAATGATATCATCAGGTAGGCATTGCTTGGAGCATAAGAGTGGTAGCTGAACCGGTATCGATATTGTCCTTGAGATTTATGGTTGAATGGCTGTTACCTCTGAAGAACTTACTCAGGAGAACCCGACCGACAGATTTCCTTTGCTCATGGAGCAAGCAGAAAGTCATGAGAGGAATGAACATGTTATTGATGTAGAACAAGGAGGTGGTCCCTCATCATCAAGTTCATCTGATAATGGTTCTCCTCGTGACTTGGAAATGCCCAGCCATGAAGATAGACCGCCTGGTCGACATTCTTCATCTTCATCCAATGATTCAAATTCTCAAAGCCCTTCAATCGCAAGGAGAGGTGAAGGTTCTGATCGTCGTTGGAGCCCATTTAATACCCTGTTGTGGCTTTCCATTGAGCTAGTATTCACCTTGGGACAGATTGTTGCAGCGATTGTTGTTTTATCCTTGTCAAGAAGGGAAAACCCGGAAACCCCATTATTTGCTTGGGTTGTAGGTTATGCAACTGGATGTGCAGCAAGCCTCCCTTTACTGTACTGGAGGTATCTTCACCGTTACCGAGCCACTGATCGGAGGTCATCTCAACTGCGTCAAGGTTCCCCCCAAGTCAATTCCACTGCAGAGCCAAATTCTTATATTACTATCTCATTGACTAGGTCCTCAGATGAGGAAGATGGTAGGAACACATCTACAGAAATTTTGACCAGGCAAAGCAATGCAAGGTAGTTATATGCTTATTATCCTCTTTCATGTGTTTTCTTCTTTATTTTTGCTGTTGGGTACAACTAACCCAAAACACAACTAAGCATGTTCAGTAAGTCAGGATGCAGTCAGTTGTTGCCTTAAGAAACCTCATTAGTCAGATTGTACAAGTTTTGGCTAGATGATATTTTAGGTACAACTGCTTCATGCTTCATAAGAGTAACTTAGCATAACCTTTTCTCCAATTTCTTTAATATGGTATAATAATAGGTGTTTCCAAGCATTCTTCAGTTTTTTTGTATTCCAAATCTTTGCACAGCCATATAGAGATTCTCACAGAAATGTAGTCTGTGTTTGAAAATGATGTCTACATTTTGCGAACCAATTTATCCTCAGTACTATGATCTTGGATTCTGTCTTATGTCATGAATAGCCTTATTGACCATCCATTGATATTTCTTTTTCCAGACTTGGTTCACTGGTAGATCATTTCAAGATGGCCTTGGATTGCTTCTTTGCAGTGTGGTTTGTTGTTGGCAACGTTTGGATCTTTGGGGGACACTCATCTTCTTCTGACGCTCCCAACTTGTACAGGTCTGGTTATTTCCTTTTTATTTGTTCTTCCTTTCCCACACTGGTATCGCTGAAACTAACATTAGATCCATACTTTGCAGATTATGTATAGCTTTTCTTACCATTAGTTGCATTGGATACGCTATGCCTTTCATCTTGTGTGCAATGATATGTTGCTGCCTGCCTTGTATAATTTCAATCCTTGGTGTCCGTGAGAATATGCATGGAGTGAGAGGAGCCACAGAAGAGTCCATTAATGCTCTTCCGACACATAAGTATAGGGTCAAGGCCAATGGAACGGGGAGCAATGGAAACAAAAATTCAGAAGGGGAGGAAGGTGGTTTTATAGCCACCGGCACAGAGAAGGAACGTGCTATCTCAGGAGAAGATGCAGTAAGTTTATCCTTCCATTTATAGCCTTTGAGAGTCAGAAATTGAATTTGTGGATAAGTCTCACATGAAGTAGTTTTTGCTTCTTGATTTGATGTTGTTTGCATCTGAATGATCTAAAATATTTATATGGGTACTACATCAACCAAATGGTTATACGCAAAAAGACAACATTTCTGTTTTTCCATGACTGCTATTCATACCCTCAATGAGCCAATAATAAATGACTATTTTAATAAATAACTGTGTTTGATGTTGAAATTCAACATGTAAAGCATTTCCTGTAGTCTATTTTTCTGATTAAATTTTCCTTTATACCCCACTACATTTGTATTTTCAATATAGTTTTGTATCCCCCCTGGAAGTGTAAGGCAAAGTAATTAGAACACTAGACAGTTTCCTCTATGTCTTTACCATTTCCTGTTTGGTTTTGTCTTGTAGTTTTGATTGATCTGGTTTTGTATAATTTCCATTTAAATTCCAAAGAACAAGGGTAACATAGAAAACAACATCGTTAGGGAGGTGAAAAAACCGATCCACACACATACAAATTGTGCTTAGTAAAACTGTCCAAAGTGCAAAGGAGAAAGAGAAGGGAGAATGAATGATCTGATTTGTCAATCTTTAGCAGTCAGGTGTTCAGTAGACCAGGAAAAATGTTATGCATGTGAAGGTTTTCTGAGTACTAGAAGAAGAGATAATATATCTTTCTGATGTTACCCTCTGAAGCTGTAGAATAGTATGTGGCCTTAAACTCTATCATTGAGAGAATATGAGATTTTTTAGTACTTCTTGACATTCATGCTTCTACACAGATGGCAACCTAATATTTTTCATAAAATTGAATTTTAAATACTGACCTATATGTAGATCATGTCAGTTATTCATATCAGTTGAAACAGTCGAAAAGGATATTATTAATTATATTTGCTGGATCATTTTTGATTAAATTCGATCCTCTTCTAGAGGTCCGCTATTAGCCTGTTACATAATACATGTGGTATTACATAAGAACTGTAACCTTGCTGAATTCACTAGTCGACTGGTGTTGAACATACATGAGCTTTTTATGTAATTGAGTTGTAAATCTCATATATTAACCAGTATTTATGCTTCAATCGCATACAGGTATGTTGTATTTGCTTAACAAAGTACGAGGACAATGACGAGCTAAGGGAGTTGCCTTGCTCGCATTTCTTCCATACCCAGTGCGTAGATAAATGGCTGAAGATTAATGCGTCTTGCCCCCTCTGCAAATCTGAAATTGGCATCAAGGACACAAATGAGGAACCGCTTCAACAGTCTTAAAGTAGCACAGAAACCAACTTCTTATGGTCCAAACCGAGATCATTGCGGCTANCTCTTTCCTTCCTGCAGTGAAATTTTAGTTTGTACATTTGTTTATATCAAGAATGTGTAACAGGCTCCAAAAAAAAAATGTGTTCCATTGTGCAAATCTGACATCAAGGTTGAGAGCTGTACAAAGATTCCAGAAATTCAACAACTCATCCTGCTACTTTTGGAAGAAATCCTTTCTCTCATAGAATGTTTCTTCATCAATTTGGTATGTCTTTCTTGGGTGTTTTCACATCTCTTTCCAGCCTCCCCACTTGCCTCCTCTTTTTATACAAACAAATTTAGGTTAATGATTGTTCAGTATCTGCAGTATGAGGATGACTAGTGTATAATGATTGTATCTCGATTTGAAAGAGCGAGCTTCAATATAGTGGATAATGGTCGAACAAATTTTCGAGGTGGCTATTATTACATATTTTTAGTAACTGAGAAATTCTCAAGAGCCAGTGACGTGGTTTGAAACTCGATAATGGGCTTGCTTTTCACTTTCTTCACTTAAATACTAGATTTTGTTTGCTGCAGGGTTGATGTGTGTCTAATCCACACATCTTACCAAAACTGCGCATTATTTTGATAGCTAGGGATTGTGTTCTACGTTCAAGTCTGTGAGAGGAAAGGAACCAAACAATATTTCCTTTCAATTTCATACATGAGCTCTGTCGTCATTGAAAGCTGACTTGTAACTCAGGAACAGAAAATTCAGTTTTATTATTGTTATTTGGAGCTCATGGGATGCTATATAAATTAAGAAGAACAATCCAACTAGATCTATTGAAATCTTGATTTTCATCTTCCATTCATCACTGGTCAAATCATAAGTGAAAATCAAGCACAAATTTTGGTGATTTAATGATTTGATGTTATTTCACTAAATTGGCGATTGAGAATTGTTTGTGCTGGTATATAGAAGCTTTGTTTCAAATCTAATATCATTTAGAGCAGATTTGGGGTAGTTTGATTTGTTGAAATAGCAAATTCGAATAACACTTGTTAAAATAACATAGAAAATTATGTCAATTGGGTAGATTTCGATGAATCTTAATAGATAGGTAGAGTAAATATAGCATCAACTCTACCAACCCAGTAGAAAAATCTCTGAATAGCAAAAGTATGACAATCGGATAGATTTCTATAAACAACTTAATACATAGGTAGAGTAATAATAGCATCAACTCAACCAATTCGGTAAAGAAACCCTAAAAAGCAAAAGTATAACAATTAGGTAGACTTTGACGAACAATTTAATTCAGTGCGAAAAATCCTTGTACAGCTGTTGCGGGTTCCGAAACCATTTTTAAATATCACCAATTTTAGAGACATCCGGGAAAGACCACCCTTTGCTGGGTTTATTCTTGTCAATCTCCTTGCGCGATTACATTCAAAGTTTTCTTCTTTTTATTTTTATGTCAAGAGAATTCAGATGTATATAAAAATATTTTTTAATCCTATTTATTACACCAACATAAAAATTAGTTATCATTAGATGGAAATAATATTAGTAGTGGAGGAAGAAGAGTAGTACCATTTTTTCAATTAATCTTAATAGTTTAATATTAATTCAACTAGTGATCTTCTTGCCTAACAAAAAGAAAAATAACAACTTTTTTCGTTTATGTTTTTCTAGTGTTGTAGAGTGAGACAAAATTTGAAAAATATTTTCCTTTGTACCAAAGACACCCTAACTAATTTTACCATTTTTTTTTTTGTTTCTTGTCTTTAACTAATTTTTTTGTTTGTAATTATGGGAAGAAATCTATGCATCCTTTCCCATTATTATAGGGCCATCTTCAACTGTTCACTCGAATTTTTTTTTCTTCAAAAAAAACATTTTTAAAAAAACAATATATCCTCCTTTTATTTTCGCCACAATTTATCCTTATAAAGTGTTAATCCTTACACTTAAATCCAAATTTTTAGCATCTAATCGTTATTCACTCATTAATCATTATAGATAAAGCTAAAATGATTGTCACTCCATATTTGTAGCCATTTTTACCTTATTTCCAACCAGTAATTTCCTCTTTATATGTTTGCAAAATTTCACTCCGAATCCACAGTTGATTAAGTAGCAATTAATTACTTGTTCTTCCTATTATTTTTTTTAGTTAGTTGCTATATAAGAGTGTCCCATCAACTGGGACATCTCTTCTATCCTTAGGTCTCAAATTTTATCCATATTTTCTCTTTATTTTCATTTGATCTTCATACTTGTAAGAAAGTGATTTATTCTCCAAATTATCCGGTGCGGGTAAGTTTTTAATTTTTTTTCGGTTTTACTTTCCGCATATGATTTGAAGGGGAGTCACGGAGCAACGGTAAAATTGTTTGTCTGTACTGTACAAGTCACGGATTCGAGCCTTGTGGGATTAGTCACTAATGCCTTCATTAGGGTTTGAAAGTAGCAGGGGCACATAAGCGAAATGCTCAATGAGTACCCCACCAGACTTTTGATTTTAAAGGATTCCAGGCAAAATACATGATCGTTTTCAACATATATGCATATTTATGTCTAAAATTTTTGTTGAGGTTAACGGGGTCCGGTGACCCTTCTTCTCTATATGTAGGTCCACCTCTAACTATTACAACCCTCCCTTGGGGTGCGGTTTTTCCCCTCACCCTGCGTGTAGGATGGTTCGTGCTTCGGACGGCCCTACTTTCTGCAAATAGATTTATGATTACAAAATCAAATAATGGATCTTTTGTCAAAGTGTTCTAAATGCTTCAACCTTCTAATGTTTTCAATATTTTTCGTTTTTCCATCTTTCTCTATCAAGTTTCCCAACAAGAGTATTATTTGGTGTAGTAGTGGAATTCAAATTTCTTAAGGAAATTCATTTACATAAATATAACCCAAGCTTTGTTCCAGGCAGGAATTTCAGCTCCATTTGCAACTATACAGAAGGGAGGAAAAAGAATTCGGGTAAGAAATAAAAATAACAAAAGAGATCTCTTCTGACCCATATATATAATATTCTTTTTGCATAATCCAATGAAAATATTGTTATTGCATTATATGCGGTATTTCTTTGTGTGATGAAAAACATATCGAAAAATATTTTCCGAAAAATAAGTCATTTTTTGTGTGTTTGGTTGTTAGAAAATATTTTTCACCAAAAGGGAGAAAATGATTTCCGTCACTTTTGGACGAAAATCATTTTCCTTCACAAATTATCTCAATTCTATCTTAATTTTTATCATACCAAACGCACCCTTAGAGTTGTTCCTATTTCAATGATTATGCTAATTAGGATTAATTCTTGGCAATTAGTTTTAAGGTACTACAATTTGATCATAAACAATGATTTTTTGCACATTTATATCTTTTCCTAATCTAGGAAAAAAGACATTAAAGAACTAATATTGTTTGAAAGTTACATATGGTCTGTTAGGATTTTATTTCATACAAGAGTTTAAATATTCATATATTTTCCTAATTTAGAAAAAATCATATTAAAGAATTATGACTCTTATAAAGTTTCATATGGCATGTCTAGTATAAGAAATCTTATGTCATTAATTGTTTAACCAATAAAAGTATCAATCATATTCACCTAATTAAATACAAATATTTATTCCATTTAAGGAATGTTCATATTCACCCCTAACTAAATATAAAGGTTCCATTCAAATATCTTTAAATTTTCTTTAGGTATTTTCTTTTAGTGTAAATGGAATAGCATCATGTAATTTGTATTTTATAAGATATTAAAATTTTACTTAGGTAATGGAAATGAATCTAGTCCCAAGATAAACACTACCAATATGTTTTACTTTACATAAATAGTTGGTCAGATTTATTGTTTAATACATTTTCTAATTGATATGCTCATAGGTTATAGTTATACACAGTAATATTTATGTTATACATGGATTATACATATATTTGACTATTTTTATTTTAAAACATCCATTTAGGTTAAATTTTCCTCTTCTATTTTACCTTGTCACTTTGTGGTTCAACAGGATACCGGGGATAGGATTTACATGTTATTTTTCATAAAAAAATATTTATAATCTGAAAAATAAGGCAGGTTATCTATTACAATAAATTAAAATACCCCAAAAAAAATATTTTTGACCTTGACATTCTTGCATCAATTTTTTTATTTGTCGTTCTACATGTCACCTAAAATATGACTAATCCATGTAATTGCTCATGAAGACAAGAATTCATAATCTAAAAAATAAGATACATTATCGGGAAAATGACATTGTATAGTCGCTCTAAAAAAATAGTCGAAAATGTATATTTTTTGTATATGAAAAATATTTATATTTTATACACTTTTGTGAATATCGGATGTAAATAATTTCAGAACCGGACTAAAAATGATTTTTGCTCTAAATTATCTGTTAAAATACCAATAAAATTTTCTTTTCCATCTTATCATTATTGCATCACTTTACACTATCAATGCATATAATTAAGTAATTCTTTCCTATATATACATGAATTAAACTTCTCCTTTTCTAATTATTCTCCCTAAATAACTTCTTTTCTTTCTCCAGTTTTTGCAGAAGTAGCCAGTTTCAATGAGTTCTCCTAAGAAGTCTTTGCATGGGGTTAACTATCCACCACCACGTAGCTTTGGAACAATTCTTAAAGCAAATTTAAAAGAAACTCTTTTCCCAGATGATCCATTCCATGAATTCAAGAACGAGAAACTTTCAATCAGAATTCAAAAGGGAATTCAATATTTTGTTCCACTGTTTCAATGGTTGCCTAAGTATAATTTAGGGCTATTAAAATTTGATCTTCTTGCTGGAATAACCATTGCTAGTCTAGCCATCCCACAAGGAATAAGCTACGCGAAACTTGCCAACCTTCCTCCGATTATCGGACTCTGTAAGTTATATCGTTTTAATTTATATGCACTGACAGTATAATGATAAGTTTATTCCATTCGTGCAACTTGTTGTTCAGCTTGAAAGCATTGGGTTCATTAGTACTTTTCGACCCATAGTATAATCTTATGGGTAAAAGAAAGAGTATATATGAACTCATAATTTAAAAAATATAATAGATTTGAACCTGTAAAATTTAAATCATGAATTCGCCTCTTTCATGAGTAGTTATTTGCAAGTACCTTTTGTTGTCGGTAAAAATTGTCATACAGCAGAAGAATTCCTTGGTTTCCAAAGCCTAGATATCCTATCCTCTGTAAGATATAGAGAATTCTTTATATAAATAGGTTATTATAGGTCGATCTAACCTGATAGTATAAAAAATTTATCCCGCCTTCGTACAAGGTTCTTGTAACCAATAGGTCACGGGTTTGAGTCGTGAAATCAGCCACTGATATTTGCGTCAGAGTATGCTTTTGTGACCCCTGGGCATCCTTGGGGTGATCTCATAGTTCCTACGGGGTGGAGTCCCCTGTCATCAGGTCACCAACTTCCTTGACCTTCCGGCACTGGACAGGCGTCAGCCCCCATACATATATATAGTCTTACGATTTTGCGAAGACCTGTGTTTTTGGGAAAAAGTCGCCCGAGCCTGATCACTGCACCTTAAACATACTCCCTTGACATGCGGTCCTTCCTCGGATTTTGTGTGAATATGAGATGTTTCGTGCACCGGCTGCCTTATTTCTTTACAGTGACATAAACCTAAATTTTTGAATTAATTGGTTATTATTATGAATGTGTATGCAGATTCAAGCTTTGTTCCCCCTCTTATTTATGCTGTTTTTGGAAGTTCAAAGCATCTTGCTGTTGGGACAGTAGCAACTTGCTCATTACTTATTGCTGAATCCATTCAAGAAAAAGTTAAACCTCAGGAAAATATGCAATTGTACCTCAGTTTGTTCTACACAGCCACCTTTGTCTCTGGTTTGGTGCAAACTGCTTTGGGTGTGCTAAGGTATAAACTTTGTTATATATAGTATTCTGTCAGACTTCTCTATAACAGCATCCCTATATAAAAACACTTTTCTATAAAAGTCAAGTTTTTTCGAAACCAATTTTTATGTTATGTTATAATATATGTTCTCTATAACAGCACTTCGCTATAACATCCAAAAATATTCGGAACAAACGAGGCTGTTATAGAGAGGTTTGTTCCGAATATTTTTTCATGTTATAGAAGTGTTGTTATAGAGAACATATATTATAACATAACATAAAAATTGATTCCGAAAAAGCTTGGCTTTTATAGAAAGTGTTGTTATATAGGGATGTTGTTATAGAGAAGTCTGACACTATTATTGATAGTGTAAAAGAATTTTAACATTTACGTATTATTTAATCAATAAAAGTGATTACTCGTAATAAGTGAAATTAGTAATTTGAAAAAAAATGCAACCAGCCTATTATAACAGGTTAAATTACAGGAGTAGTGTAAGAATTAAAGGGAGATTTGTGCTTTTAGTCCTTGAAATATCTAGAAATTATATATAATTCTGATCCTTGTGATATTTGGTTAAGCACATTTAATCAAGAATTAATTAATATGTGCGCCTTTGATCTTTCTGCTTGTGAATCACTGCAAATATAATGAATTTTTAACCATAAAAGAAATTAATACCCTTGTGTTATGTTAAATTTGTATTGTCACTCCATATTTAAGGGTAATATAATTCTAACAATTATATAAATTTAATTTATTTCCTCTAGTTAATCGGTTAAATATGCTTAGTGAAATATCACATGACCCTTAAGTAGAATTTATCAATAACCGAGAGATCACAAGTACAATTATTTCAGAATTATTCATAATGTCTGTATATATATAATATAAGGTACATCGTTCAGGTTGAAAAGGATATTATGACCAACAATTGATCCTGAATAAAAATTTACCCGCACCAGATATTTACACCAAACTTTTAACGTCTATCATCTAATGAAAGTAATTATTATATTGTCATTTGCAGGCTTGGATTTTTGGTGGATTTTCTATCACATTCAACAATTACTGGATTTATGGGAGGGACAGCAGTAATTATCTGCCTACAGCAACTGAAGGGCATCCTTGGCTTGAAACATTTCACTAGCCATACTGATGTTGTTCATGTTTTACGTTCTGTCTTTGAAAACAGAAAAGAGGTAATTAGTCAATTATAATATATATACACACACACGCATGCACTGATATTATAATTATTTTACACTACAAATCTCTCTATAGCAGCCGTCCTTTATAACATAATTTCACTAAAATGGCCAAGTCTATTTTGGAACCGATTTTCATGTTGTTTTATATTACATGTTCTCTATAATAGCATTTTACTATAGCTGCCAAAAATATAGGCGGATCTAGGATTTTAGTTCTATGGGTTCAGCATTTTAAATTATGGGTTCATATATATACTATTTATTGCAATTTTAGTAATTTTTTACACATAAATTTTTGTTTCGCGTTGAAATTACTGGGTTCAGTTGAACCCGGTAGTTATATGTTGCATCCGCCACTGAGAACAAATGACACTATTATAGAGAGGTTGACTATATATGTATCAGCATAATTTAAAATGTGATAGCATAAATTATTTAAATATTACTATTACTTTATTAGGTTACCAATTAATATTTATCATAAAGATTAACTTGTAATTTAAGTAATATGATTATATAAATAATTTTATATCGTTATTACATAAAACTTAAACTCGCAAAAAAAAAAATCAATATACAGCCAAAGGAAAAGCATAAAAAAAGTGTTAAAAGCAAAAAAAAGAAAAAAGAATAAGAAGAAAGAATTGCATTTCATTGAGAAAAGCTATAAATGGGTTTGGCCAAATTGCATAGACAGTACATTGAGAAATTCTAATTATTTATTACCTACATGAGTTATTTAATAATAGTAGTAAGAAATTCTAATTACTTACTACCTATATGAGTTATTTAATATTAGTAATTTTTTGCTTTGATACTAAATTACTAACTGATATCCTTTTTTCTCTATTTTTATTTGCATTAAAACAGTGGACATGGCAGTGTGGAGTTGTTGGTGTAATCTTCCTTGTTTTCCTACAACTATCTAGATATGTGGTGAGTTTTTTATATTGAAGTTGTTTTAATTTATATATACTGACAGTATAAAAATATTAAGTATCAATAATTAAATCTGAGAAAACTAATTGTGGAATTTTGCAGAGAAAGAAGAAACCAAATCTATTTTGGGTTTCAGCCATTGCTCCAATTATTGTTGTCATACTTGGCTGCCTTTTTGCTTATTTATTCCATGCTGAGAAACATGGCATTGCCATTGTGAGTTATACTCTCCTTTTCTTTAGTCTTTCTTTCTTTCAAAATAATGAATAAATAAATGTGTTCGTTTCGTTTTATGTGAATGTGTTTGACTAGAAGATCGTTGAAACTTGTCACTTGTGATCTCAAATTTATATGCCATGTCAATTTTATGACTATAATCGTGTCATAAAAGTAAAATAAGAATTTTAAAGTTAAATTATGTCTATTATTATAAGAAGGTACCGTTCTTTTTGGAATAAATTAAAGATAAAATATATCATATAAAACGAAAGAGAGGGAGTACAAAGAAAACGGGAAAAAAAACCCTCTAATATATACTAAATTATTTTCCCATTTGCTTCTCTCATATTTGGATCATTTTTCGTTTTTACCTTAATGCAGGTTGGCGAGTTGAGTAGAGGAATAAATCCACCATCCATTCATCTTCTAACTTTTAACCCGGAGTATGTATATGCAGCTGTAAAAGCTGGGATTATCACAGCAATTATTTCTCTAGCTGTAAGTACATTCCTTCCATATATTTTTTCAGTTTTTCGATCTTGGTATTGTAGACGCAATTCATAGAGATTGATTAAATAGTATTACGATCTGATTTAATTCGTTCTCAATAATCATCTTGAACTTGAAAATAAATTTTTTTTTTTAAAAATAAATTTTCAAAAACATGTAACTTCAATTTTTCCAATGGAATATTTTATAGGAAGGAATAGCTATTGGAAGGAGTTTCTCCATTATGAATAATGAACAAATTGATGGCAACAAGGAGATGGTAGCAATTGGGCTTATGAATATTGCTGGCTCTTTCACTTCTTGCTACTTGACTACAGGTAATTTATTCACTACAGTATTTTACGTAAAGCAGTATCGATCTATAATCACAATTCAGTTTATTCACTTTTGTATTATATTTTCAAATGGTGACACCCCTTTCCAAAGAGTGTCTCCACCACCACTTCATTAAAAATTAAACAAAATCTTATTTCATGACTCGTTCTTTTATATACTGACAGTATAAAATAAACGTCTACCAATAATGCTCTACATTTTTCAGGGCCATTTTCAAAAACCGCGGTGAACCACAACGCGGGATGCAAGACTCAAATGTCAAATGTAGTCATGTCACTATGCATGCTTCTAACCCTACTATTTCTGGCTCCGCTCTTTGGCTACACCCCACTCGTTGCGCTCTCTGCTATTATCATGTCTGCAATGCTCGGCCTAATTGATTATGAGAAATTCTATCACCTCTACAAGACAGACAAATTTGATTTCTTGATTTGTATGGTTGCCTTTTTGGGTGTTGCCTTTATAAGCATGGACATGGGACTCATGATGTCGGTACGAGCCAAAAGTCTTTCTTTATTTCTTAAATTCGGTAGTCAATCAAACACTAAACAGACCGGATGCAATATCACATAGATCAATGTTTGATTTTTTTTTTTTTTTTTTTGTGATTTAGGTTGGACTTGCCTTGGTTAGAGCACTTCTATATGTAGCAAGGCCACCAACTTGCAAGCTTGGAAATATTACAGAAACTGTGTATAGAGACATAGAACAATATCCTGGTGTAGATGGAATTCAAGGAATTCTGGTTTTGAAGCTTGGTTCTCCAATATACTTCCCAAATAGCAATTATGTAAGAGAAAGGTAAGAAATTGGTCTTAATTTCTTTCTTTTATATGTCCCACTAGCTTGGCTGGTGCACTAAGTTCCCGCTATGCGAGGGGTTCGTGAAAAGACCAAACTATATTCGGTCTATTGTAAACATCCTTATTGTGTCTTTCTACAAGAGATTGTTTCCATGGCTTGAACGTGTGACCGTCGTTGTCACATGACGGCAACTTTTACTGTGGCGCCAAGACTCTTTTTGAATTTCTTCTTCTTCTTCTTCTTCTTTTTTGTAAATAAAACAGAACCAAATGCTGCTTCTTTAATTTCCTTCTTTTTTTGTTCTAATAATAAGATCTTACTTTTGATGGATATATTTTGCAGGATTTTAAGATGGGTCAGAGATGAGCAATCTCTTGAAAACTCTAAAAGAAATGAAGTTGAATTCTTGCTACTAGATTTTGGAGGTATGAATACTTAATATTACTTAACAAATTAATTAAATGATATATGTAGATGTTATTTTTTTAATCTTTTTTATATGCTTTTAATGTTACTAATTCAATGAAATGTAGGTATTACATCAATTGACATAACGGGTGTTGAAACTTTATTTGAAATTCGTAGATCCCTTGATGCAAAAGGGATCAAGGTAAAACTTTACTTCCTTATTCAATTACACTTATATGGATTAATTAGGGAAAGTGCACAGATAGTCATTCTCACGCATGTTATTTAGAGATTAGTCAGTACTAGTTTAATTTGTCCCGATTAAACCAAAATCTTAACTTCAGAACAACTCAGGACATTTTTATCCTGTAAAATTGAACTAAAAAACTAAGATTCAGGACGCACTGGCTTATTCTTAAATAACAGCCTCTTTAGATTGATTACCTGGTGTCATTTCTATAGATTAATTCCACGTCTGATCACTAAATTTATCGACTATAATAATTTTGTGAGTTTACATTTATAGTAAAATAAAGTTCAGTGGTCATACGTGAAATTAATCATATTTAGACAGTGTAGGAATTTCACAGGTTTCTTATTCTTTTTTTTTTTTTTTTTAATGTAGATGATATTGATTAATCCAAGATTGGGAGTTATGGAAAAGTTGTTAGTGACAAGATTCATAGATGTGATTGGAAAGGAATCAGTGTTTTTAACAATTGAAGATGCAATTGAAACATGCAAATTTTCACTAAACCAGACCAAAAGAGAAGACGTGGAAATTGCTTAGCCTACATTTTTTGGTTGTGGTAGGCTAGAGTTTTGAAATAACACAACCAAGTTTTATTTTTATTTTTATTTTTAATTGTAAATATGCACCAAGAAAAGAAAAAGAAATAATAAGTAGTAGTTAATTCTACCATAGGGAATTGTAGTCCTTTTTTTCCCTTCAATTTTATCAACCTTCTATCCGTTTGTTTTTAGAGTTGTTAGAAATCTTGGATACTTGAGTTTGAATAATTTCATTGTTACAATTACTTCAAGAATTTTGTGCTTATTGCTACTATCTAGTCTTTCTTTTTTTTCCACTCGATATCCGATGCCCGTTTTTCGGACCTGACTAATAAAGATTCACATCGAAAAGTTTCACTTCGAGGGATAAGCGCTCTTTACTAAATATGACTCCATTCTCAGAGCTCGAACTTGATGCATCTAATTAATTCATTTGAATTATTGAGTTTTAAATTAATAATTTATATATCTTAAATAAAATTTTAAGACAAATAAAAAGTTCAGCCCAAAATAATTAGGTTCTTCCAGACCCGTATCTTGAACCGTACATCCACCTCTAAATTGAGAAAAACTAGTAAGTATCTCAAAAGAAAGTGCTCCTTATTAATTAGGAATTGTCTTTCTAGTGAACATGTAACCAGTTAAAAAAAGAATTGGACTCGCGCACACAAAAGTTGGGCCTCAAGGCAAAATAGGTCGATGCTCCTTGCATGCGAACAAAAAGTAGTAGCCCAACAAACTTATGTTGGAACTTTCCGCGCGTTGGAGTTCCAGCATAATATGCATGCTGGAAGTTCATTCACATGTGCACCGATCTCCAGTATATTGTGCTGGAATTTTTCGTGTTGCAGCAAAATAGTGGCTATTTTTGAATGACCCGTCCGAAAGCTGGCTAGCCCGTGTTATTTTCACACTATTACAATGTTATTAAAATGCTTGGTAACTAATATTTTCTTGGTAAAAACTTGCTTATTTATATGAACTCTTTAATCGAACCTGGTTACACGATAATCAGTATTTCATCCTTCACAATGGATCAATTAACTTACTAAACGTAGAATGTGCGACTTGCATTAACTTGCTGTAGTTAGAAAACTTTATTGAAGTGATGAAGAATGGAACGTATCCATACCTAGGTGTTTTTAATGATCCAATAATCAAGTTCAAAAATTTCCCTAATATAAGATGAATGCATGTGGCATACTTTAATACTTCCTTCCAACTTTGTTGGATTTCATTAAAACATTATCATTTTTCTGTACTCTTAGGAAGAAAATTAGTTGTATACTTATTTCCTTGCCCAACAAAGCTTGTCATATCATCATTTAATTTCTTTGATATCACTATCAACTATTTCTAAATTCTAAGTGGCGTTTGGACATAAGAAATGTAAAATTTCGGGATAAAGTAAAATATTTTTTCAAGTAAAAATGATATTAAAAATTAGAGTTGTGTTTGGACATGAATATAATTTTGGGCTATTTTACAATTTTTGTGACTGATCTGAAGTGCAAATTTTGAAAAATAACTTTTTGAAATTTTTGAAAAAATTCAAAATTCATCTTCAAGTGAAAATTTAAAATTTTATATCCAAACACCGATTTCCAAAAAAAGTTTAAAAAAATTGGAAAAAAGTGATTTTTTTTTAATTGTCAAACGGGCCCTAAGTAACTTTTGGCTATGCTTGCAACAAATTCCAGTTGTTGTAGAAAAAAATTTCAATTGCCTCAATGACCGGCTTTTACTGTTCTATTGCAAGGAAAAAAACCAAGTTTTTGCCTAAAAAAATGCGCTGAGAAAAGACAGATATATAGAAGTTTTTTTAACAAAGCGTCATTGCTCTGGTCATTTGTTGAGCAGCCAGTGATGTTAACATTTAAAAAAAATTATATATATAAATAATTCAACGAAATAATTTTCCAATGACACCGCTTGAGTCAAGGTATGCCCGCCCCTTGCAGCAACTAAGCTTGAGATATGAACAGAGGTTACGTTTAAAATTATATTTTCATGAAATAGTATGGTTTTCGCATAATCACTC
Organism: Nicotiana paniculata; assembly: GCA_005239505.1. Classification (NCBI taxonomy): domain Eukaryota; kingdom Viridiplantae; phylum Streptophyta; class Magnoliopsida; order Solanales; family Solanaceae; genus Nicotiana; species Nicotiana paniculata. The sequence continues at coordinate 75,126 of ML305330.1, read as the reverse complement.
AACTTTCACTACATATTCTAAAATATAATTTAGGCCAAGAACCGTAAAGGCTTGGCCGAAAACCACACTATTTCATGAAAAAATAATTTTAAACGTAAAATTCTCAACCTGTTTTCCCCCTATTTAAGATAGTACAATTATGAAATTGCATTTATAAGTTGAGTCCTTGACTTTTACATGTGAAATTTTTGATGTGAATTCAGATTTAATTAAACTTCAATATGATACTGAATACCACATAAAAATAAAAAAAATAGCCTGTGCAATTTACTAAAATAATTGGCAACTCTTCCTTTCTTCTCATTGTCAAGTTAATAGTCATTCTCGTGACACTTTGTAGGGCAAAAAAAGTTGTTAATAAAATAGACAATCAAGTCCATTGCTTTTTTATTTTACAACATGGATGATATACTCAAGTCATGCGATTCCATTGGAAAGTATCCATTATATTGTCCAAAGTAGAGATTGAATGAAAAATATATGTTGAGTTGGTTCTAATATGGGCAGATCAAAATGTGTCAAACTCAATAAATGAATTATGATTCAACTCGGCTGAAGTTTGTTTTGTGTCAATATTAGTTATGTCAACACGAATCTGGCACGTCAAGGCAGGGGTAAGGTCTGCATATATCAGAGCAGAAGCGACTCAATAGAGTAGTGCTAAAGCCAAATCTTAACATGAGGCTTTAGAGGCATTTAATAAAATTTCTATATTTTTCTTTTGAAGTTTATTTTTTCATATGCAAAGTTGATAATTATTTTTTTTGATCAATTTTTGTAGAGCATTTTTTTTCAATTGATAATGTAATTAATCCACTTAATCTTTATTAAAACTTTGTTAATCTTAAATAAGATTTTTAATTATGATTTGATCACAGACTTCCAAAGCAACGATCATGTGCTAAATACTTATATTATAATTTGGAGTTTTTCTACGAGCTAATTTACTTAAAATGTGTCTACGGTAGATTGAAAAGAAAAATATATACAAAACGAAAGTTGCAAACAAAAGTAATTCAAATTAGAGTAAAATAAGTATAAAGTAACTACAGATTTAATTGTCGACCACTTCTATTCATAATTAGCTCAAGTACATCTATTAAAAAATAACATAAAATATATATGTAATCTCTAATCGTTGTTTGTAAGTTGGCAGTAAGCCAGTAAATGATCAAAACAAATTCTTATAATTAATTATAACTATAACTATTTTATATTAATAGATAAAACATATCTCATAATTTATTTATAAACATAAAAAAGGAGTAAATATTGGGGCCTCCTATTTTATGGGGTCTAAAGCTTTCGCTTTAGTCGCCTGTGGGTCGAGCCGCCACTGGCATTTATATACTACCCTTCTCAGATTCCACTTGTGAGATTACAATGTATTTTTATTGTTATCAAGATGTGCCTGACACGGACATAACCCAACGCACCCACCAATATGTTCGAATTTTTAATTTTCTCTTTAATAGAATAAGATAAAAGATAATCTACTTTTCTTAAATTAGCTTAAGTTCTTTTAAAATTTACATATTTCCTATCTCCAAATTGAATTTTAGATATTTGAGTTTGGATTGCTGATGATAGGCTATAATTACGTATTTTAGTCGCTTATTACACTCTAATTTACTGCATTTTAATTGAGTTTGAGCTTTAATCGCTAGTGTTTTGCACTAATTGTGTGTTTTATGCCTTGTAGGAGTGATTCCGAGCTATGTAGATGTTATGGAATGAATTCAAGTGATTTTGAGATTTGAAGTCTGAGTAAAATCCCAAGCAATTAAGCAGGGATCGTGTTCGGGATCAACGGATGATAGTTAAGAACGAACGAAGAATCGAGTAGGCATATTACGCACTGTCTAGTACAATGCACATAACTTTTCTCTCAGAACTTCATTTTGGATCCACAATATATGGTTGAAAATCTAATTCAAAGGGCTACAACTTTCATTTTTTACGTTTTTTAAAAATTCCAAACATAATAGGGTTAAAAATGCGGTCGAATCCACGGTCGCGGATCTGGTGTAACGACCCGGTCGGTCGTTTCGTAGAATTTACACCGTTATTTCTGTTTTTGTCTGGTTATGCCTTGTTTATTTGTTTATGATGTGTTGGAGTCGGGTGGTTCGGGCTCGTAATGGTTGTAATGAGAATTGAGACACTTGGTCTCCTAAAGTAGCCTTATAGTGGGAAAAGTCAACTGGGACTTGACTTATTGGTAAACGACCTCGGAATGTAGATTTTATGGCTCAGATAACTTCGCTAGGTGATTTGGGGCTTAGGAGTATGTTCGGAATGTGGTTTTGATGTCCGGTGTATAATTAGGCTTGAATTGGCGAAAGTTAGTTTTTGGTGATTTTCCGTTCGGCAATGGAAAATAGGCTATCGGGGTCGGAATGGAATTACGGAAGTTGGAAAAGATTCGTAATGTCATTTTGGATATTCTGCAAAATTTCAGGTCAATCGGATGTGTTTTGGATAGTATCGGCATCGTTGGTGAATTTCGGAAGTTTGAATATCTTTAGGCTTGAATCATGGGTTGATTTGGTGTTTCGATATTATTTTGGGGATTCCGAGAGTTCGACTAAGTCCGGGTGATCATTTATGACTTGTTTATATTTTAGGTTGGAGTCCCGAGGGCTTCGGGTTGAGTTCGGATGGGTGACGGCATGATTTTTGGCATTTTGAAGTTGCTGGTGGGAAACTTTCTGGTGTTTCCGCACCCGCGGATGGGGAACCGCAGGTGCGAGCCCGCAGAAGCGGACAAGGCTCCGCGGATGCGGAAGTTCGCTGGTTCAGAAAAGGTCGGAGGTGCGAGACTTGGACCGCACCTGCGGAGTCGCAGGTCCGGAGGAATTGTCGCAGGTGCAGAAGAGGGGGACCTGGCCAAGGAGCGCAGATGCGGACGCCTGGTCGCGCTTGCGAGCCCGCAGGTGCGAGGATAGGGCCGCAGGTGCGGAAGTTCGGACTTAAGTCATTTTCGCAGGTGCGTATCTAGGACCGCAGGTGCGATTCCGGAGGTACGGTCATCGCTGGGCAGAACCTATAAAAAGAACCCTTAGCTAATTTTGGTCATTCTTTTACCATTGTTCTTCGGGTTTGAAGCTTTGAGGCGATTTTTAAGAGAGGAAATTATTTTTCTTCATATAGGTAAGGATTGTGGATCCTAAAACTCGATTATATATGATTAAGGATCAAATGATCATCGTTTAATTTATGAAAATCAGTAGAAAATAATGGAATTAGGGCTTGAGATTATGAGACCTTCAGGGGATGATTTGATGGGTCAAACGAACTCCGATTTTAGAGTTCTTTAAAAAAATTTGAGTTCCGAGACGCGGGTCCGGGGGTCGGATTTTGTGCTAAAATTGGTACTTTTCAATTGGAATTCATTCCCTTAGCATATTTTGATGATAAAAATATGTTCTTGGTAGATTTGGAGCACTCGAAAGTTGATTCGAGAGGCAAGCGAGTTGCAGAGTAGCTTTTCGGGCTATTTTGAGGTAAGTAATGTCTTTAAATCCTGTCCTGAGGGTATGAAACCCCGGACTTTACATCTTTCACGGTTTTGGAGTGACACACACACTGGATGACGAGTGTGGTGCGTGCACGAATTGGAAATTTAGAAATATGTTTCCTTTTTAGGCAACTATTGAGTTGCGAAACTGCTTTTAAAGCCTATTCTTTATAGTATTGATATGTTTTGATAAAACTGGGTTGTAATCCATGTTTGGGGCCTAGTGTCGATCTGTTTTAACCCCTTTGGGGCTATTTTCCTAATAATTCCTCACTTAAAAATTATGATTTTACACTCAGTCTTTCCTGATAAATTGTTTTGACACTCAGCGCTTGTTGATATTAATTTGTGAAATGAAATACTGCTTTGGGTCGAGAACCCGGTTTATTTATGGCCCGAGTGGCATGTTGAGACTGAGTGAGGCCGAGGGCCAATATTGTGAGGATGTTATGATATGAGAGAGGTCGAGTGCCTGAGAGTGATTGATGCCATGATTTGGCTTGTTTATAGCTCTTGGGCTGTAGGAGCCCCTCCGGAGTCTGTACACACCCCCAATGAGCGCAGGTACCTACTGCATGTGAGTGATGCCCGCGGGGCTGATACTGGGTGACTGTGAGGTTGCCCGCTGGGCTGATACTAGGTGACTATGAGGTTGCCCGCTGGGCTGATACTGAGTGACTGTGAGGTTGCCCGTTGGGTTGATATTGAGTGATGATGAGGTGCTGAGGAAAATTGTTACGAGAAATGATTATGGCCTGAGGGGAAGATTTATGATGATTTTACTAAGTTTTTGATTGTGATTCACTTATTTTTTTCAAACTGATTTTACTCAGAGTTTTACTGAGATATATTGAAATTATACTTGTTTCAAAGGATTTCTGGAAATTGGTTTTCGAACTTATGAATTTGATGAATACTTTATAGTGACTGGTGTTTTACTGTTTTTGTGAATTGGTGTATCTGTGTTATGTGTTTCGTATTTCTCAGACTGTGATTTATTTTCATTACTACTGAGTTGGCGTACTCATCATTACTCCATATGCCTCTGTGCGCAGATCCAGGTACCGGTTCGGAGCAGTAGCTGTCTTCGTTCATATTTAGCAGCTTACGGGATTTCGAGGTAGCTGTTCAATGTCCGCAGCTTCTCTATTTCCCTTCCTTTATTAGTATTAGTATTTATTTCATAGACATTGACTAAGACATTATCAGAGTTAGCTTTATTTCTTAGATGCTCGTGACCATGTTGACTCCAGTCTTGGGATGATTGTTTAGAATGTTAGATTATTATTGGGGCGTAAAGACTTAAAGAGATTATTTAATATTTTGTTTGCTGCTTATTGTTTTTTTTTTTTTTGAAGTATTATAATAGAATGAATGAGTAATTAAGTGATGGTTGGCTAGCCTAGTTCCACGATACGCGCCATCACGACCGGTTAGGATTTGGGGTCGTGACATCTGGCCGCGGATGTGAGCCAGAACATTGGGTAAACTCCATGGCCGAATCCGCGGCCGCGGACGTCCTGACCTAGAAAAGTGTCTTTTTTCGCATAGGAGAAGGTATAAGTGTTTAGGCCCGACCCTACTTGGTATATATACATAGAAAAACGTTATTTTTGGGACTTTTGACATACTTTTGACATAGGGGAGACCTAGGAGGGGTACGGGGCCGTCGTGGAGACCGAAGATTCAACCTAAGGAGGCAAGAACACACTAGTAGAAAGGCGGAGAATTCTTCTACGAGTTTTTCACTTCCTTATTCCTATTTTCATTATTGGTTATGAATTCTAGTATTGTAGTTATGCATACTATTATGAATAGCTAATTTATTATCTAGGGTTTTGATGGAACCTATTGGAGGATGATTTTCCTATTATGTTAATATAGTTTTGCCATAGTATTTTCTCTATTTGTTCAACTATGTGTTTATTTTGTGGTTGGTTGAAGATCTCTCAATCGACTATGCCTATTAGTGCGTATTACCGAGTGCATATTTAGGTAGTTATTGAACAATATCACTCTTAACGTATATGAGGGATCAATATGGAGGGTTTAAAGATGGGATTACGGATAACGAAATCTTGGTGTGATCCGAGTGAGCCGTACTTAATGCCAGCTAGCATAATTCGGGAGAATATGTCTAGTAAATTGTGATAGTTACTCGGGAGAGAATTACAACACTCAGAGCGCTCAGGATCGGTAGAGAACACTTAGGCAAAATTATAGAAGACGTAGCGGGAAGGATTACGACTACTGGGGAAATCATAACTCTAGATCTCCTTAATCTTTTCTCCAACCCGTAATATCTTTAGTTGTTAATCTACTACTTTAATTATTTAGTTAATTAGATATAAGAATCTTAATATTTATAACTTAGAAATTGTTCGAGCTTATCTTCTTAGTGATAGTCAACAACTGTAGCTAAGCCTTAGTTTTCTGCGGGATTCGACTCCGAACTTGTAAACCGGATTATATTTGCAACGACCGCTTAGTCATTTTTATAAGACATAGTTGGGCGTGATCAAATTTTGACGCCGTTGTTGGGGAATTAACGGTGTAGCTGTAGGTGTACATATTTCTAGGTTGCAAGTTTGAACTTTTATTTTTGTTTTCTTGTTTTTGATTTTTTTTATTATTGTTTTTTAATTTTTATTTTTGATCTAAGAGACATGGAAACTTGGAATTATGAGAGTTTTGATGTTGGTAATTCTACTTTTGATCCTCCTTATGCATATAGTGGAGAAACCACCCAGGGCAAAATTATCAAAATATTCCCGAGAGCGAGTTCTTTGCACCAACTCAATCTTATGTGTGGAATGTGTGTGATATGTGTGGTGGTCAAGATGGTTACTTTCACGGTTGTGCTTATATTTTGTATCTTCCCCCAACCCCTTACTTTGATGGTTCTACATTTTCATGTGAAGTGAATAGGAACAAAGAACCTTGTGGAACAATATGATGAGAAACTATTGCAGATACAAAGACAAGAGGCAACTATTCACAACTTAGAGGCTCAAGCTAATAAACTAATTGAACCTTGTAAAGTGCAACAAGCTTACATTGTGGATAATATCCAAGAAGAGCATGAATTGGCTGCAAAAATTGCCATTATAATTGAAGATTTAAAAAAATACGAGGAGATTATAGTGGAGGAGGTCAGAGTAGAACACCAACAATCTATCCAACTAAAAGTTGAGGATACCGATGTTGAAGAAGTAATACTAGAGTCAACCAGGGACGTTGAAGATAAAAATTTAGTTGACTCTAGTGTGATTGGTGTTGAGGAGGTTAAAAATCTTGAAGTTCATGTATTTGAGCGCGTTGGACCTCATTCCAAACACTTATCTACACTATGTTCAGATGGTGAAATAGAAATTGATATGCATGAGCCAATACAAGAGTCAAGGGAAGAGGTAGATGAGCCCTATATTCTGAAATGCTCAAGGCCGTCTGGGCAAGGTGACAATCCTCGATTGAAAGTCAAAAATTTCATAAAGTATCATTTAATTTTAGGCTCGCAAAAATTTGTATCGCCCCAAGAGCATGATCATAGAGCGGAATCAAAACTTGAGGTCCAATTCATAAGTTCAAAGTGGAGGCAGAAAGTGATTCGCGTCGTGCCGCGACGTTAAATCAAGCGCTTGTTGGGAGGCAACCCAGCTTTACTTTGTATTTATTTATTATTATTGTATTATTCTTGTAGTGTCGATTTTTTATTTTTAGGAGCATGGAACGCAAAGCCCATTGGAAGGATGCAACAACAAACCAGATGGTTGGAACTAAATGTGAGGTACCCGCACGAAGGACCAGGCCCGAGAGAAGTCTGAGTACCCCATGAGCTGCTAGTACTTCGGCCTTTGGCCTACTAGAGAGTTTCTTTTACCCTCTTATTAGTTATGGTATGCATTGGAGACAATGCACAATTTTAAGTGTGGGTGAGGAGATTGTCTGGATGACTTTTCATGCTATTTTAGTTGTGTTAGTTTAATTGAATAAAATTTTTTATAAAAATAGAAAAGATTGGACTTTTTCCGTCGATAGTTCTATTAGACAATTTTCTTGAGGGATTTAAGTCGAAAGGAAAAAGACAAAAATATTTGATTTTGTTAGGTAGTGTAGCAATTCCCTCTTGATTTTTCTTTGTGCCGCGGTTCTTTTCCAAGGGTTTTGTTTGAACCGGGTGTAGTTAGTTTTATTTTTTTTAGGAATATGATTCATTGTGTTGTGTTTTGAATTGAAGCAATATCTCTTGACTTTGTTATGCCTTGAGAATAGTGAGTAATTTGGTTGTGACGCTTGGGCTCAATTTTTTACTGTTGTATAAGTACCTTAAATTGTACGATTTTTAACTGCTTTGACTAGAGTGTTTCTTGATGAATCCGATCCTAAGTGAGTTATGTGCCATGTGTGTGAGAGGTTTGAGTGTTGTTCTGTGCATTGCATTTGATGCCTAGAACTTGCCCCGTTTGTTTGCAAAGCAAAATAGTAGTTTTGTTCAGACTTGAAAGTGATATAGGTGTTTCTTTGTTGAGCCAGATATGTATATATTACCCGCCTAATTGATATGTATCGTAGTTAACCCTTTTGAGCATGTAATCCTATTTCTTTGGCAATCACATTACAAGCCTTACCCATTTGTTTGAATTAACAAATCTATTTGAACCTTCTAACCTCTTATGAGCACTTGAATTGTTATAAGCTGTGTAAAAGTTAAAGTGTGGGGGTGGTTGGTTTGGCATTTGAGTGGAGCTAATGAAATAAGGAGAAATATGCACTGTTTTGATAAAAGTAAGAGCCACTTAAATAAAAAAAAGAAAGAAAAGAAAAAAAAAGTTGTATTGGTGTGAAAAAAAAATATTCATTGACAAGTGGTGACTCTTGATGTAATTGTGCTTAAAGAAGTATGGGGTAATATATATTGATGTGAAAGTGGAGTTTGGTTTGATATAAGTATGAGGTTTGAATATTAAAGTATATGTATTAAAGTGCTTAGGGAGGTGTAGTCACTCTTATATCTAAATGTATCATACCCGTCCTGTTACAACCAAATAAAGTCCTACTTGATCCTAGACTGAATGAGCTCGATTAGTAGAGTAGTACACTACGAGCAAGCATATGGTGCATCTTTTGTGGAATATGAATGTTATTTCTGAGAGTGAGTGAATTCTTTCTATCTTGAGTTCCTAAGTGTTCTTAAATTTTATTGTGTGGAACTACTCTCTTTTGTTATGTGAGGGAACTTGATTTATGAAGGAAAGGTAATGTCAGTGACCTCTATGTTAGAGTAAATGGGTGAGTTGTAAATAATGCGTGGTACTTGTAAGCCAAATCTTGAGGTGAAAATGTTACGCTTTTGTACTTAGTTTATTTTAAGTATTTTTGGTGTGATGAGTTAGGAAGATTGTTTTAAAAGGTCGTGTCTATATAAAGTGTAGTTTGATTACTCGAGGTCGAGCAATGGTTTAAGTGTGGGGTGTTGATGATATGCTATAATTACGTATTTTAGTCGCTTATTACACTCTAATTTACTGCACTTTAATTGAGTTTGAACTTTAATCGCTAGTGTTTTGCACTAATTGTGTGTTTTATGCCTTGTAGGAGTGATTCCGAGCTATGTAGAAATTATGGAATAAATTCAAGTGATTTGGAGCTTTGAAGTCTGAGTAACATCCCAAATAATTAAGCTGGGATCGTGTTCGGGGATCAACGGATGATAGTTAAGAACGAACGAAGAATCGAGTAGGCATATTACGCATTGTCTACTACAATGCACATAAATTTTGCTCAGAACTCCATATGGGCTCCACAATACATGGTTGGAAATATAACTCAAAGGGCTACAACTTTCAAGTTTTACGTTTTTTTCAAATTCCAAACAGAATAGGTTTAAAAATGTAGTCGAATCTGCGGCCGCGGACGTCCTGACCTGAAAAAGTGTCCCTTTTTCGCATAGGAGAAGGTATAAGTGTTTGGGCCCGACTCTACTTGGTATATATACATAGAAAAACGTTATTTTTGGGACTTTTGACATAGGGGAGACCTAGGAGGAGCACGGGGCCGTCGTGGAGACCGGAGATTCCACCTAAGGATGCAAGAACACACTAGGAGCAAGGCGGAGAATTCTTCTACGAGTTTTTCACTTCCTTCTTCCTATTTTCATTATTGGTTATGAATTCTAGTATTGTAGTTATACATACTATTATGAATAGCTAGTTTATTATCTAGGGTTTTGATGGAAACTATTGGAAGATGATTTTCCTGTTATGTTAATATAGTTTTGCCGCAGTATTTTCTCTATTTGTTCAACTACGTGTTTATATTGTGGTTGGTTGAAGAACTCTCAATCGACTGTGCCTATTTAGTGTGTATTACTCGGGAGAGAGTGCATATTTGGGTAGTTGTTGAACAACATCACTCTTAACGTATATGAGGGATCAATATGGAGGGTTTAAAGATGGGATTAGGGATAACGAAACCTTGGTGCGATCCGAGTGAGCCGTACTTTATGTCATCTAGCGTAATTCAGGAGAATGTATCTAGTAAATTGTGGTAGTTACTCGGGAGAGAATTACAACACTCAGAGCGCTCATGATCGGTAGAGAATACTTAGGCGAAATTATAGAAGACGTAGCGGGAAGGATTCCGACAATTGGGAAAATCATAAACTCTAGACCTCCTTAATCTTTTATCCAACCTGTAGTATCTTTAGTTGTTAATCTACTACTTTAATTATTTAGTTAATTAAATATAATAATCTTAATATTTATAACTTAGAAACTGTTCGAGCTTATCTTCTTAGTAATAGTCAACAACTGTAGCTAAGCCTTAGTTCTCTGTGGGATTCGATTCCGGACTTGTAAATCGAATTATATTTATAACGACCGCTTAATCTTTTTTATAAGGCATAATTGGGCGCGATCAATTGCATTTTAACTTATGGGGTTACACCATTTCATACGCTTTTACTCAATAATTTGATGGATCATTTGAACTTCGAGTTACCCCTTGAGTCAATCACAAACCGATCACAACTCAATCCGTTTAAACTTGAGCGAATCGAATAAATTATTAAAACAAGAATTGATGGGTGTGTTACAGCCTACAGGGTAAACCAACAACTTCTCCACTCTAAGAGAAAATATTATCCTATATATCTGCTTAAATTATTTAATTTATCAATCAAAAATTGATGAGATAAATAATTTGAGAGTATTTAATAGATAATTCATTTTCTTTACTTAACCTAGTAATTTATAAAAGAATGTTCCAAACCTCCAATCATATCCAATCATTTGATTCCCCTAAGGTATCAAACATGATTTTCCGACCACCAAAAAAAAGATAGATAGATTAGAACAATTAATCCTGTGGAGTTGTTCTAACTTAGCTGGCTATTCTTTTCTTTCTAACTTTTTGGCTGTTTTTAATATTTATTTCTTGTGCTTTCCTTGATTCTTTAAATATTTGTAAATATACAATATTATAATTAGTCTCCGGAGCTTTGGTCTAGTTGTAGTTGCATAATATGTTGAGTAGGTGCACAACACCGATTCAAAATTCCGCAGATAAAAGTTCGATGTTTGTAGTTTCATGATATGTTGAGTAGGCGCACGTAACAGGTTTAAAATCTGACGAACAAAGTTGCATGATTTGTTGAGTAGGCGCACGTCAGTGACGGGTTCAAACTCATGCGGACAAAAACCTAATATTTGTAGTTGCATTATATGATGAGTAGGCGCATGTCACAAATTCAAAATCCCCCGAACAAAAACCTGATATTTGTAGTTGCATGATATGTTAAGTAGGCAGTAGGCACACATCACGGGTTCAAAATCTCGCAAACAAAAATTTTAAGTAAAGAATAGTAGAAGAGCAAGCCAATTATCCATCGAATTTCGAACCGTATACTAAGGCCTTAGGAAATTTCTTGGTTATAAAAGAAAGATGATATTATAATTAAACTATTTGGTGATGGATTTAGGTCTTTAATCATTTAAGATAATTGTTTGTTCTCACAAAGAGACAAAGGAATATGGGCCTATATCCTCGCAGTTCTTAGCAACTTCCACATGACTTCAACTTTAGAATATTTATGGAATAGTGCTATATACACTCATATGATTGGTATGTGCCAAAAATTAAATAAATTACTAATTGAAAAGTGGATGAAAAGAGTAAAATGTGGCTGTTCAAGTTCAATGGATTCAATGTATTATTTATTCTTTTTGTCTATAATTAGACAAATATTAACCCACACTTTTCTACTTTCAAGTTGTAATATACTATTTGGTTTCATACTACAAATTCCTTATTAAGTATTTAATTGAAAATTGAAACATATCTTGAACAAGTAAACAACTGCCCCAAGCCTGGCATCCTGAGATTTTTTTTTTTTTTTTTTTATTATTATTATTATTATTTTGGAAAGAGGGAGATGAAGGAAGGAATGTTGAGAAAGAGGGAATCTTTTTTTTTTGTTTCCAGATAGAATAATTTACCTACTTAAAGGAAGAATACATGTTGATGAAGAGTAAAGAAAGACATATTATTATTATTATTATTTATTTGTGACCATATATGTGAAGTTCCTCTTATTATTAATATATAAGTATTGAAATGTCAATTCGTCACACTCATTGTATGAAGTAAAGAAACTTATAAAATATGTACATACGAGACAATACCTTACGAGGACTCTGACGAAGTCATCAACTATTATACCAACAATAATAATAATAATAATAATAATAATAATAATAATAAATAATAATAATATAGAAAGGAAAAATATTGGAAATTTAATTAGTCTCATTTGGTTGTCCATATCGTAGAGAATAAGGCTTTGGAAAAGAAAAACAAGCTTTAAATGGGAACAATTATGTGTCATGACGCGGAGAAACTTTAGTGGGCTTTTTCACATCTTAATTTTGGGTAAAAATGGCACGGGCTAGTCAATTTTTGGATAGTTATTTAAAAATAGCTAGCGTTTGTCAAGTCATTGAAAAATGGCCACTATTTTGTTGTAATAGAGACCGGTCCAACATAATATACTGGAGTTCGGTGCACCTGTGTATGAACTTCCAGCATATTATGCTGGAACTCCGACACGCGAAAAGTTCCAATATAATATACTGGAGACTCGAACACTTGTGTATGATTTCTAGCATATTATACTAGACTGGTAAATTTTGCTGGAACTCCAGTATATTATGTTGGAGTTCTAGTATACTTATGTTGGAACTCCATTATATTATGCTGGAGTTCTAGTATACTTATGCTGGAACTCCAGTATAATATGTTGGAGTTCCAGTATACTTATGCTGGAACTCCAGTATAATATACTAGAGTATTATCCGGATTTCGAACAGTATTTTCGATCAGATTTATCTTTACATGAAAAATGGTTAAATTTCGATTACTTTTGAAAGTGTGGCTATATTTGAATGACCACTTGTAAGTTCGGCTATTTTTTAATTTCTCCCTAATTTTAGGTATTAAGATTATGGGTATTATCACTTTAAGCCCGCGACAGAAACTATTTACATTTGGTAGTCGAAAAAGTGTATAAAATTTGTATAAATTTTGTATATAACATACAGAATGTATATATATACAAAAAATATACAAATTTAATATATTTTTCGGCTATTATTTTTACAGCGGCTATACAGTGTCATTTTCCATCAAGGTTAATTAATTAAGTTGGCGCTGGACCAATTAGTTTAAATGTCCTTTAATTTAGACCACTTTCACTTTTCTCTATCGCATAATTTGTAAGCTAGCTAATTATAGAGAGGGCATTAATTGTAAGAAAAATTGCAATATTTTCTTTTAAAGAAATTTAGTTGCTTTGTTATAAAACTTACTTTAGTCATATCGGCAAAAATTATTATACTAGAAATTCCATTTTTAATTTATAGGTGTAATACGTTTTTCATTTCTTAAAATATTATAAAAGTAAAATGAAATGCCAACTTAGAACAATTAGCAGCCACAACAAACATACTGTCGTTAGGTTATTCCTTTATTCTTAAGTACAATTAAAATCTCTAATTTGGGTAATTAATGAACTGTTTAATTGGAATTAGATGTGTTTTCTTCTTCAACTGCCACTAATTAGTTAATGAAAGCCTATAAGGGGTATTTCAAGTAAAATAATGGCTCGCTCCCAAATAATTAAACCTTTTTTTAGTTGAAAATGATTTTCAAACTTCAAATATTCTTTTCAACTTTAATTTCAATACTTTTTTTATTTTATAAAATGCCTACACAATTTTTTTAAAGCAAAAAAGGAAGAAAAGAAGGCACAGCCTTTTCACCTTTTGTACGATTTTGGACCCATTTGATAGAGTGCCGAGCGGGCTCGATCAAATCCAATAACTTTGGTTCAAATTTTGTATTTGTTTTAAAAAATTTATTAAATATATATAAATTACTAATTTAAAATCCAATAACTAAAGTCAATTAATATCCTGAATTCATAAGCTTGAAATTATGGCTCCGTAATTAAATTCATCTTCAAAATATTGTTGGTTATATAGCTAGCGTTTGGCCGTAGATTCCCAACTTTGTTTTGAAAAATTTGATTTGGGTGAAGTTTGGTTTGAAGATGAAAATGTGTTTGGACATACGTTTTCAAAGCATATTTCCCAACTTTATTTTGGCAAAACATGTATAAAATTCCCAAGTTTTGAGATTTTGGCCTAAAATCAGCAATTGGGGTGATTTTGAGATTTGAAGTTTGGGATTTGGGATTTTGCCAAAACATGGATAAAATTTATGGCCAAACATGAGTTTGCCAAATAAATCCCAAATTTAAAAAGTGGTTTTTAGCTCTTTTACAAATAAATAATATTTCTCATAAAACTACAATATTTTTCAAGTGAAAATATTAATTTTCAATTACTTTTTTGAACTCAACTTTAAAAATTGTACTTTTTAAAAAAAAAATCTTATACTTGTCAGTCTGACCAATAAAGAAGGGATTGAAAATAAGGGAGCCAAAGAATCATATGAAATTGTGGGAAAATGGGTCCCAAATTCTGTGGCAGAAATAATACTTTTGGTTGACGGGCTGCCGACGAAAACGGAAAGAAAACCGTGAAATGGTAAATTTCAGAAGTCAAGAGTCAAGGCTCCTCCATTCTAATTAAATTTTTTATTAAAAAGATCTTTTCATCTTTCATATTTAAATTAAATTAATTTTACTCTATTTGCTTTGTGGTCCAATTAATTTAGATTCACGTCGTATAAAATTCATTAAAGGAGAAATTTTTCTATTAATTTTTTTTCATTCTCAAATCAAAATCTTGCATTAAGGATGAAGGGATCATATTCATCACCACTATTATTTTTTGTGGTATATCAGTTTTTTTTAATTATAATAGCCATAAATAATATGAGAATATATATTACTAATCGAGAACTATTAAATAACAAAACTTCATGTAAGAGACACAAAAATTATATATTTATTGGTTAATTGAAATGCAACATCTATAGATTAGTTTTTTTTGTCCAATTTCTATTTTGGGAGCCCTTTTCTATTGCTAATCTTTCCCTATAACTTACGTGGCTATCTTAATATTTTGCACCCATGCATGGTTTTATAATTTTATTTACATTCTTTTTTTTTCTTTTAATAATGATGGAGTAGTATTTACGCCAATCTGTACATATCCCGGTCCTTGACTATTTCCTAGTCTTTTTATGTTTTCCTAATTGCCTTTAAAAATTAAGAAGAATTAATCCAAATAGTTATTTACTTAATTATTTTTAAATTAAAAATAATCCGTAAATATATATATATATTAATAAAATAAACAGTAAGTCTAACCGGCTAGGTGTGACAATTCCTTTACATCAATCTACCATTTTTGCTTTGGTTTTGGCTTTAATACTTTTCTTGAGTTGTGACAAATGCTGGTTCTAGAACACGATTTGTCCTTTGATTTTTTCCCCCCTCCATTTTTTTCACATTTCCTGAATAAAATAATTAATCACACACACAAAAAAAAGAGTCATGCACAGCTGGCACTTCCAGCTGGCTAACTTTAACAGGACCGAAACATCATCTTACTGACACGTGGCATAATTGGATCCACGCTGTTTCTGTGTGAATTGGACTTCGCCATGAGTTTCGGAATTTTTGCAAATAAATTCTTTTTTATGATTAACACGTAAAAATACCTTTTTAATAATGTATGTGGTCCGAATAAACCTGCATGAGGTATATTCTTTTTTGCGCAATATCTAATCCAACTCAATCTATTTTTTATTGAAGAAATATATGCAATTATAAACGCGTCAAACTTGTTCAAACAATATTTATGACATAATTTCCCCTTCTTACACTTGTTTGAACTTTTATTTGACTTATTATCAGTGCCTAAAAGAGGATAAAATCTTTGTTTGAACGTATTTTTATTTGAAAACTTGAAAGTTCATTTACTTCTGTCGTAATTATTCATTAACCGTAGCTGGAATTGGTAAGTTGACTTTTAACCCTACCTAAATTATCTGCTAATACTTAGCAAAATCCATATGGCACAATTCTTATTGCACTTCGGGGTCATTTCGTTAAGAAATTAGTTATCCAGCTTTAATTATCTCGGGATTATTATTTTATATTTTCATAGGGGTAAAAAAAATATTACATTCTCGGTGTAATTAATTCCGAAATTAGTTATACCGCAATTTTATCTCAACCAGACGTGGGATAAACTCATTGATGGTATGCTAGAAACTTGTGTTTTAGCTATATTTAGCGCTCTAATTACTGCACTTTATTTGTGTGTTGAGCTTAAATAATGATTATTTGAATTTATTATGTGTTTTATGCCTTGAAGGAGATGATTCCGAGTTGAGAATATATTTTGGAGCTAAATTAAATAATTCAGAGCTTTGAAGTATTAAAACCCCAAGGAATTAAACCAGCCTCGCGTTCGAGGGTCGAGAACAAAGTCTAAATATAAAAAAAATGAGAAAAAAGATCCCACTTTTGTACTACCCCGTTGTATGGGGCACCGCGAGGCGCTGAGCGGCAGTCCAGGGTAACCTGATTGACATAAATCTGCTATTTGAATTTCTACACTAGCGCGACACAAGACGCGACGCGCTAGTGTATTTTCGTTGTCAAATTTTTCCACTTCGGGTTGCAAATGGTAGTTTCGTCCGGGCTTGTTCTTACATGGTATTAATACACCAAAAATAAGATTTTTAGAGGACTTTTGACCTACGAAATCTTGGAAGAGCATTGGAGACTCTAAGGCACATGGATTCATCATTCTTTCCTCAACTCAACACCCGAGTTTGGATTGAATTCATGTTTTCTTGTTCAACTTTATTTGTGATGACTTCCTCCATGATTATGGAGTAGTTTAATTTAGGGTTTGACGGATATGGAATTTTGATTGATATTTGTGGATTTTAACTCTAGTTATTTTGCATGAATTCGTTTATGAAACTTTGAATTGAATGCAATTTTGTTTCTCGAATTATTTAATCGAAAGAGAAATATTTTAGGTAATATCTATGCATTATTTCGTTTGATTTAATTTTTTGACTTCTTTTAAGTAATCGATAAAGCTTGTTGAGTTGTTGTTAAATCAAGTTATGAGAATATTCGAGAGACGTTTTCCTAATGACTAGTCCATTAACGTATTCTTGCATACCTTTACATGCTTAATATTAGTTTACCTCGTAGAGTTAAGATTTAATCGAGAGAGTAGTCTTGACTATATGATTAAACTGATCATCGTGTGAATTTGTGAGAATCATTAGAACATTAGAAGTGAATTTAACTAGAGTTAGATCCCCAATAGCAATCTTGCACCTATCCTTTCGTGACACTTATTTCTTTCATTGATTATTTCTGTGTTGTTCAATTGTTGTTTTCTGTGACCAATTGCTATTTGCTTTAATTTTAATAGTTAATTTTAGTTCATAACCAATCCAATTAAAGTATTAATCAGTCGGAATAACGGTTAAACTAACAATTATTAAAATATTATTTAAATCAAATTCATGTGGAGACGATAATTAAACTATATTATCTTTAGCTAGCAAGCATCAATATTGTGTTGTATTTTGCGCTCGTCAAATTTTGGCATCGTTGTCAGGTTTGGCAATCAATAGTGTTCAAAATATTTTTGGTGCTAATTCAGGAACTAATTTTTTTTAGTTATTCACGTTCACTCATTTGTGTGCAGGCAGCATATTAAGTTCGGTGGTGTATGAATCGATCTTCTTTCAAGGAATTGATACCATACGACCCAGAATTGGACAAGCACCACGACAAGTGAGAAAGGAGAAAAAAACAAGCGGATCCTTCTTGAATCAGACTTCAACTCAAGAAAAAATGGTGCACCATGAAGACAAAGGGGTGGGCTTAGATACAAGAGAAGCAACACAACAGAGAGAACTTGTTGCACGGGTAGCAGCTGAAGCAACGCTTAGAGTTGCTGATGAGACTGTCGAAGGGAGTGGGGGTCAAAGATTCAATCAAATCGCCCTCTGATTGAACATGAGTTTGAAAATGCAGACGACAAGCTTGGGAGATCACTGAGAGTTTATGCCAGACTGGTCTACAACCAATGACAGTCTAGTGTGACCGCTCACCACACGTTGATGCTAACAATTTTGAACTCAAGTAGGAAATCATCCAGTCTATTCAGAATAATTGTATTTTTAGAGGCAAACCCAATAAAGATCCTAACAGTCGTCTGATGGACTTTGATAAGATCATGAATACTTTTCGCTAAAATGGAGCATCACATGATGCTATAAAACCTCAGAGCATTTCATTTCTCACTAAAGGATGATGCAAAGTAGTGGCTATGGAGTCTACCTACGGGGTCTATCTGTACATGGGAAGAGATGACTACTAATTTTCTAGACAAGTACTTCTCTACCTTAAATTTAATCCCGAAATTAATTATCCATATCCCTCATACCAAACGAGCCCTTATAGTTCAGTGATATGGCATTCATTTCGATATAATAAGTGTAAGCTTTTTGGAGCCCCTGACTAATCTGTACTCACGCCACATAAAACCCATTAAAGGAGGATAAGGTCCATAGATACTAGGATTTTTTCCATTCTTATACTCAAACACGAGACTTTTGATTAAGAATAAAAAAATCTTATTCATCCCTCGACAACAGTCCGACGTCGCGCCATGTCCACTCCCTGCCACGCGCCATGACAGCCTGCTGCGTCCTGCCTCGTTCCATGGCCACGCCCTGCCACGTGGCCGCGCCCGACGTCGTGCCATGGCCACGCCCTGCCACGTCCAAGGCCGTGCCATGTCCACGTTCTGCCACGTCCGACGTCGTGCCATGGCCGCGTCCGATGTCGTGCAATATCAAAATGAAGCGTGTAATAAGAAACTCAAAGAAGTGTAGTAGTTGCTAGAGAATTCAGACGTCAATTTGGTTGCACAATATAGTTGCTAGAGAATTCAGACGTCAATTTGGTTGCACAATGTTGTTGTTTCGCGTTACATTGTTGCCAAAAATCGTTCATTCAAATGCTCCGAGACGTCAATCTTATTCATCCTTCCACAGTATACTTCTGATTTACGGCGTATAATATCAAAATAGAGGGCGTAACAAGAAATTCAGAGAAGTGTAACAGTAGTGGGAGAATTCAGACGTCAATCTTGCCGCACAATGCTGTTGTTTCGCGTTACGTTATTGCCAAAAAACAGTTCATTAAATGTCCTAACAGAGAATTCACCCACCACCTATTTGACATTTTGTCACTCACCAAAAGTTAAACATACTTCAATTATACAAAAGGACTACCCGGTGCACTAAGTTTCCGTTATGTGAGAGGTTCGGGGAAGAGCCGGATCACAAGGGTCTATTATACGTAGTCTACCCTACATTTTTGCAAGAGATTATTTTTACGGTTCGAACGCGTGACCTTCTGATCACATGACAGCAAATTTACCGCTTACGCCGATATACTTCAACTACACAAACAAACAAAAACAAACAAACCCCACTTAGCTTTATATTGGAACAAAGAAACTGTCTTCAACCTCACCAAAAAGCCAAAAAATAATTTAAAAAATAAAACAAATTATTTACTAGTTATACCCCTCAATCGCAGGCTGCCGGCCACATATCACCAACTAGTTTTTAAACAAACACTTCATGTCATTATTATCCGTCCGTCCCTTTTTATACGAAGATATTTCGAGCATATGTCTGGATATAAGAATTTTTTTATTTTTTTTCGAAACCAGTATTTGAGCATAAAATTTTTCGTTTGAAAATAAATTTTAGAATTTTTCAAAAATTTAAAAAATTCCAAAAAGCCGTTTTTCAAAATATTCACTCAAATCACTCACAAAACTTTAAAACAATCCAAAATTATATCCATGTCCAAATACAATTCTAATTTTTCGAATATTATTTTCAATTGATTTTTTTTTCTTTTTTTGGATTTTTACAATTCTTATGTCCAACGCCCACTTATTTAGTAATAAATTTAAGAAGCCGAAGAAACATTTTGATATGTAAACTAAATATATTAAAGTACCAAAATATCTTTTTAAATGAGTGTTAGTGGGAGTTTTACATATATTATTTTTATTTTCTCTTTCTGATAAAAGATAAATCTCTATATTAAGCGAGTCCCGGCAAGTTGAAGTACAAAATTTTTATTATTGCTAAAAGGTTTTCTTTCCTTTCTTTTGAGGGTGGAATAGATTAAGTTTAATTTTGTATTCATTAGAGGAAATTGCAAATTTGGATTTTGTAACACTTAATTGGCTTGAGAAGTTGCACATATTAAATTAATTTGAATTTTGTACCACGTAAGTGTTGCTAGAAGCTGTAACCATTAGACTATTATTCTAATTTCAATTCCGAAAGCTTCATTATTTTTGTTAAATCAAATTATTGGTTCTTAATGATTGACTTAATTATGAGATTATAAATTATTCCAAAACCCTAATGACTATTCCATCGGTCTCAATTTATCTGTCGTGCCTTCTAAAAATAGTTATCTCAAATTATTCGTCATTTTAAAAGTTTAAGATAAACTTAATTATTTTTTGATATTTTATTCTTGAAAACTACAAACACTTCAATTATGGGCTAATATTATGATTGTTCAAATACCAATAAAATATAAATAAAGATAAAATAATAAAAAATACCTCCTATTTTTTTGAAAAGACATAAAGTAAAAAATACGACAGATAATTTAAGACGGATAATAGTTATTAAAAGCATAGCAGAGCCACAATGCTTGTCGGGTGTTCAACTAAATTCAATAGCTTTGGTTCAGATTTTATATTTGTCGTTGTTTTTTAACACCACCCATAACTTAGAAGGATTACGATCCCAAATTCATAAAAGGTTAAAATTCTAGCTCCACATTTGATTAGAAGAATAAAAAAACAAGATTGTATTAAAGTGGGAAACATATAAATGAGTAATAAATAAAAAAAGAAATAAGAGGGGAGAAAATGTAGCCAGCTAGCTACTACTCATAGAGAAAGTGAGAGAATCTAGTGGGCTTTGAGCTGTGATTTAGCTGTCCTTTTTTATATGCTGGTATTTCTTGTTTCTCTTTCATTTTCTTTTCAAATTCAGCCTCTTCTTCTTTATCTATCATCAAATCCCTAAAAAACCCCATTTCCACTTCTCTCACCTCACATTTTGCTTAAAAACTCCATCTTTGAACTCCAAAAAAAAAATTAAAAAAAATTCAAATCTCAAAAACCCCATTTCCACTTTCCCTTTTTATACTTAGATCTCTCCTTCTTTCATCTCACATTTGGCTAAAGATTCAATCTTTGAACCAAAAAACCAAACAAATACCTCAAATCTCAAAAACCCCATTTCCACTTTCCTTTTTTATACTCAGATCCCCACTTCTTACATCTCACATTTGCTTAAAGATTCAATCTTTGAACCAAAAAACCAAACAAATACCTCAAATCTCAAAAACCCCATTTCCACTTTCCTTTTTTATACTCAGATCCCCACTTCTTACATCTCACATTTGCTTAAAGATTCAATCTTTGAACCAAAAAACCAAACAAATACCTCAAATCTCAAAAACCCCATTTCCACTTTCCTTTTTTATACTCAGATCCCCACTTCTTACATCTCACATTTGCTTAAAGATTCAATCTTTGAACCAAAAAACCAAACAAATACCTCAAATCTCAAAAACCCCATTTCCACTTTCCTTTTTTATACTCAGATCCCCACTTCTTTCATCTCACATTTGCTTAAAGATTCAATCTTTGAACCAAAAAACCAAACAAATACCTCAAATCTCAAAAACCCCATTTCCAAATACAAATTTCCACTTTTTTTCACCTCAAGTTTGTTTAAAGATTGATTCAATCTTTGAACAAAAAACAAGATTCTTGATTTTCAGATGACTTATGTGAGATGAAGGAAAAAACACAAACACCCATTTCCTCTTTATATTTTCTCCTCTTTTTTTACCTTTCTTTATTAAGTTTAGCCTTTTCTGAGCACACAAATGCTGAGTTCAAAGTCTCAAAATCTGGCCCTTTAACTGATTTTGAAGCTCAATACATCAAACACAGGCAACTTTTGTACTACAGAGATGAATTTGGTGACAGAGGTGAAAATGTCACAATTGACCCTTCATTTGTTTTTGAAAACAACAGAATCAAGAATGCATATATTGCATTACAAGCATGGAAACAAGCCATAATTTCAGATCCTTTCAATCTTACTGCAAATTGGGTGGGTCCCAATGTTTGCAACTACACCGGAATCTTCTGTGCTCCCGCACTTGACAACCCCAAAATCCGTACAGTCGCCGGCATTGACCTTAACCACGGCGACATTGCAGGTAGGGTCACCAAAAAATTATACGGTGTATATAGATCTAATAGTGAGCTTGTTACACAAATAGCCATATAGATTCAATGTTTACTCTTTTTGTAGCCGGTATACATGTATTATACACAGATATACATATACTATACATGACATACGTCTGCGGGCTAAGAGATTAGGTGTGCGGCTATTACACAAATAGCCAACTAGACTCAATATTTACTTTTTGTAGCCATTATACCTATATTATACATGAATTATACAATATTATACATCTGCTGGCTAAGAGGTTAGGTGGGCGGCTATTACAGAAATAGCTAACTAGACTCAATGTTTACTTTTTATGGCCATTATACATAAATTATACACAGTTACACATGTATTATACATTAAGTATGTATATATATATATATATATATATATATATATATATATATTCTGCCGGCTATCTTTAGTTTTATAGATTATGCATGTGTATGAGATGTTGTACATTCTTAATGAAATTTCTGATTTTATTGTTACAGGGTACCTCCCAGAAGAACTTGGCCTTCTAGTTGATCTTGGAATTTTCCATATTAATTCCAACCGTTTTTGTGGTACAATACCAAAAAAATTCAAGAATTTGAAGATATTATTTGAGTTGGATTTGAGCAACAACAGATTTGCTGGTAAATTTCCTTATGTGGTACTGAGTTTACCTAAGTTAATATTCTTGGATATAAGGTTCAATGAGTTTGAAGGTAATGTACCTTCACAACTTTTTGACAAGCCATTTGACGCCATTTTCATCAACCACAACAGATTCTCGTTCGAATTACCCGATAATTTTGGGAATTCGCCTGTTTCTGTTATAGTACTCGCGAACAATAGGTTCCACGGTTGTCTCCCCGCGAGTATTGGTAACATGAGTAATCTGGAAGAAGTTATTATGATGAACAACGGGTTACGTTCTTGTTTGCCTACAGAAATCGGAATGTTGAAGAATTTGACGGTGTTTGATGTTAGTTTTAATCAATTGATGGGTCCGTTGCCGGAGAAATTTGGCGAATTGGTTAATTTGGAGCAGTTGAATGTGGCACATAATATGCTAACAGGGTCTATTCCAAAGAGTATCTGTCAACTGCCTAAGCTTGAGAATTTTACTTATTCTTATAACTTCTTTACTGGTGAACCACCGGTTTGTTTGGGTTTGCCGGAGTTTGATGATCAGAGGAATTGTTTGCCGAACCGGCCGGTTCAACGGTCCCCGGCTCAATGCAAGGCGTTTTTGTCAAAGAGGATTCATTGTGGTGCCTTTAGGTGTAGTAAGTTTGTTCCGGCTTTGCCACCTCCTCCGCCGCTTTCACCACCTTTGCCTGCCCCTCCTCCACCTGTTGTGGTGCCCGTATCTCCTCCACCGCCGCCAGTGTTTTCTCCCCCACCACCGGTTTACTCGCCACCACCACCTCCACCACCGGTTTATTCACCTCCTCCGCCTGCTTATTCGCCACCACCGCCTCCACCACCGGTGTATTCACCTCCTCCACCGGTTTACTCACCACCACCGCCTCCACCACCGGTGTATTCACCTCCTCCACCGCCGCCGCCACCACCACCACCGGTTTATTCACCTCCTCCACCGGTTTTCTCACCACCGCCACCATCACCTCCTCCACCATTTATGTCACCACCACCACCACCAACTCCATTACCGACGCCACCTTATTGTGTACGCTCACCGCCACCTCCACCACCAAATTCTCCACCTCCTCCGCCGCCACTTACTTACTCGCCTCCACCCCCTACCCCTTCTCCGTACTATTATAATTCACCACCACCTCCCCCACCAAACTCACCATCTCCTCCACCACCACCACCAGTATACACATACTCATCACCACCGCCCCCACCAGTATACTCTTCACCCCCGCCCCCTCATTCACCTCCTCCTCCATCCCCGGTTCCTTGTATAGAACCCCCACCCCCACCTCCTCCTTGTATAGAACCGCCTCCACCACCACCTTCTCCATCACCTCCGCCACCAGTTTATTACTATAATTCTCCGCCTCCACCACCGCCTTCACCATCACCTCCACCACCAGTTTATTACTATAATTCTCCGCCCCCACCATCACCTCCACCACCGGCACTGCCCCCACCATCACCATCGCATCCACCACCAGTTTATTATTATAATTCACCACCCCCGCCGTCTCCTTCACCCCCTCCCCCAGTCTACTATCATTCCCCACCCCCTCCATCTCCATCACCCCCACCCCCATCACCATCACCACCGCCGCCAACTCCAGTATATGAAGGGCCATTACCACCAGTTATAGGAGTTTCATATGCTTCTCCTCCTCCACCCCCCTTCTATTGATTCTTTAAGAAAATTTCTCTCTAACTCTATCCTCAAAACACAAAAATTATACCTACAGTAGATTGAAGTTGTGGAGAATAAATTTGGCAAAGAAAAGATTGCAGCTTTGCAGGGAAATTGTATTGTATAGAGATGATCATAATCTGGACTAGAAAAACCAGTTTACAGTGCTTGTTGTAACTGGTTTCCCCCTTTTTTTTTGGTGAGTTTTATTGTTATTATTCAGCTTCTTTTTTTTTTCTTTTAACCTTTTAATGAATCATACTTTGGTTTCTTTGTCCTTTTTTTGGTATTTCATAATAATAATAGTATAGTGATGAGCATTTTTTATTTGTATTGATTCTCAGAATTCAGATCATTCCCTTTCTATTTTTAATGGGTGTTCTTCTTTATGTTTCTTTCTCCTTTTGTTATTGTAGCATCTTCTTGATCTTGCAATAACTTAATTGCATTTATTTCAATTAAAGTTTTGGTCTTTTGGGTAGTTGGTCTATATCAATGCTGAATTCATGTGCTTTGATCATTGAATACCAATTTCTGCCACCTTTTTCTTGTTAATTGTTGGACTTGGTTGCGGTCCTCCAAACTTAAGTGATTTCTTCTCGTTTGCTTAAATCTTGATAGGTAAAATTACTCCTTATGTATGTCAGTATAAGGTAGCTAACGTCGGAAGTAGAATTTTCATCAATGAGGTTCAACATCTAATATATATATATATACATGAAAAATAAATTCGGCGAAAGGACTTCAGCTGAACCTCCTTTCGCCCACCTAGCTCCGCCCTCCGATAGAATAGTTGAGATGCGCATATATTGACCCTACGCTGCCACGGGATAGCAAGTATTGGTAGAATAATTAAGGTGCGCATAAGCCGACCGGAATGTTATCTAAAAACTATAAGTTTGACCTCTCATTGTTGAGGGGTCAAGAATCAAGATTCTTGCGCGCTTATTAGCTGGAACTGAGGTCATTTGATTCAAGCAATTTGTCTGCTATACTTTACAGCTGTTGAAAACGTGTGTGATGTCAAGAGTTGGACCTTTTAGTTCCACTAAGAACAACAAAATTCATTTTTTCATGTTAGTAATTTGACAATTATCTTAATTATATTTTAGGGGCTAGTTTGGTATATGGGATAAAGTAAGATTAAGCATGTAATTAAATTTATACTATACTTGATTACAGTAACAACAATAACAAATTCAGCGAAATCTCATAAATGGGGTTTGGGTAGGGTAGAATGTACGCAGACCTTAACATTATCTTTTGAGGGTAGAGAGTCTTCTACGGTATGAATTTATCATGTCGCTAACCAAACACAATAGAAATGTAATCCCACTCTTAATCCTGGATATCACATCTTATCCCATTAAACTTGAGATTATTTTATACCAACTCACGCGAGAGATAAATTAGTCTAGAAATTATAATCTTAGGACTATAATTCCGAGATAATTTAGTCCCCACACCAAACAACCCCTACACGATCATCCAATTCGCTCTAACAGACATACATGGTTCTGTAGTCAAAGTAACTTCGTCACTCGACAGCCCGTTCGGGGTTCCTTAAAGACCGATTCACTCTGTTTAGATTGACTGAACGCAAATAACCCTCCACTAGCAGGGTGATCGTGTTTTTCACAGGATTTTTCGTTATTCATGTCAGCATTCTCACTTCTGATATCTCCGGATCTTATCACCAAAAACCTTTTCCGCTTGACAGAACGTTCCGCTACTTATACTTGAAAGGAACTATCAAAAAGTGCAAAAGTTCATTTATAGAATCTTATATCTATATTTATATGTATACTCTATTCACACTCATCCTTGCAAAACCAACTTAAAAAATGATCTAAGTCCATTTTGGGTGTAGTTGAAAAAAATGGCTCCTAATTAAGTCTTCCTTTGATGGAGGGGAAGTGGATAAATTAAGTCCTAAACTGGATATTTCTGTCCTTTAATTAAGGAAAAGTGAGAGATTCCATAATGCACTTAATTGAGATTAGGAGCATGTGAATTGAGTCCCCATTATGAAATTATCACCTGAGATTTATTCAAATTTCAAACTTTGCTTCAACATTTCACACTTTTTTCATTGGTATTTGCAACCTTTGAAATATTACTATATTTTTTTAATCTCACATTCACATAGTGGGATTACAAATTAAAGTGGGATTGTCAGAATTTCAAGATTCTTGTCATTCCTCCTTTTGTGTCACCCCTTATATATATGTGATTTCTTTTTCTTTCAACACACTTTATTATTCGAATTAAAGTGCTTCGATTAATTCGAATTTGCAAGGTTGACTACCAAGGTTTTACAATTTTCTATCCAAAAAGATTCACGTACAAGACTTGAACTCGAGATATTTAGTTAAAAATAAAAATCTTTATTATTCCATCCTACTCTTCGAATTCTTGTGCGTGTTTCAGGGGCGGATTTATAGTCTAAATGGGGCACGTAAACTCATAGTCTCTCGTCAAACTAGATATTTTATATATGTATTTTTCAATATTGGTTTAATATTATCTGTTTGCACCCAGTGGCGAAGCCAGAAATTTCATCTAGACTTGAATGAAGTAAAAAAAAATTTCTAATAAAGGGTGTTCAATATATGTTATATACATCTAAAATCTAATATTTTACCTACATATGATTTTTCGACGAAGGGTGGTCAGTTGACCACCATTAGTGCTATGTAGCTTTGCCCCTGTTGGCACCTATACTCCAAAAGACTGAATGATGCACTTGGTTGAATATTGGATTATTAACCTAAAAGAACAAAGATCGATTTCGACTTAATTTTTATTTCTCTTTTTTTTAGTGGTACGCTATGTTCTAGAAATTCAAGATCTGTCTCTGGTGTGTCTGTGCTTAACTGCAAAAAGATTGTGAATATATTCATGCGCGGGACTGTTTAAGAGTACAAGTTAAATTTTTTTTTTTTTTTTTTTAAAACTTCGTAACTAATCAAACACCGTCGTATAAATTCTTATTTATGCTCGATGTTTTATTTATGTAGAAAATGGGGAGCGCCTCTTCCTTTTAGCCGTTGATATAAGTTGGTTTTTTTCTTGACATTATTTTCAATAAATACCCTACCAAATTCTGTGATTTCATTTATTATTTTTTCCTACATCACACGTGAATTTATCTAACAATTGCCCCTTTTTTGGGTCACATGTAGTTTATTTAAGTCGGGCCAAATTTATGCGGTGAGTGATATTGCACCTACTATTTTAGATTAAATTATATTTATTAATAATTCATTGTCTTCGATTCGAACTATATATTTATAATATTTATACTAAGTTCAAGTATATTGTTTCAAGAATATAGTTGATTTTTCATTAATTGACTAATTTAAGATCTTCGTAACTTATTACTATCATTTATTTCTCTTCAATAAACGGTAGATCTGAAACTATAATTTTAACCGTACAATAGATTATAAGGTTGAGTTCATTAAGTTTAATAGTGATTTGGAGAAAAATTATTTTGATTGGTTTTAAATCAAATTAATAAATACATGACATACAAATAAATCTTTATTATTTAACTATGGTTGATAATATACATTCTCACACGATGCAATTACTTAAACATGATAAAATATTATTATTTGGCGTAAATACCAAATACAAGTACAGTCAAACTTTTATATAATATGCTCGTTTGTTCTGATTTTTTTATGCTATAATAAAGTGTTGTTATAGAAGATATATATATATTATAACATAACATAAAAAATCAGTCCCGAGAAAAACTTGACTTTTATAGTGAATGATTGTTATATACGGATGTTGTTATAGAGAAGTCCGATCGTATATATGAGGGATTTGTATTCTTTTTACATGTAAATACCCTTTTCACCGACTAACTACTCTCTTTCATATAAATTTTTATATTCGTTATCTTCTTCAACATCAACGAGAATTTTCTCTTTGTTTATATTCTACAAATACCCAAAAAAAGGTCAATTTTCTTATAGTTGGATGGCATTTGAGTCCTTTTCAAATAACAAAGAAAAAAACATATAGTACCATTTTATATTAGCTTGAAAACAATTTCCATTAACTTGCTTTAAATTTTCTCTGTCTTTAATTCAAATCCAATTCCAAGCAAGTGACAAAGGAAAACAAGATTTTGGGAAATTCTATTATTAAATTATATTGTATTAACAGAGAATAACAGCTTGTTGGAATGGTGGTTGACTATTATATTATTAAAATCGTCGTTATATAATGACCGATTTGGTGTAGTCACAACCTTATATATTTTTTTCTCATTTTATCCTTAATTATTACTTTATAATTATTATATTTTATCCTTTGTCCTATCCTTTTTATAATAATCAGAGGTGGATGTAGTGAACAACTAACTTATTTAACTGAACCATACCTTTTGACGCGGTGTAAAAATTTGTATGTAAAATTTATTAAAATTGCAAAAATAGTGGATATGAACCCATAACTTTAAACATATATAATAGGTTCAATGCTAAAAACATTAAAAGTTGAAC
This sequence comes from Nicotiana paniculata, assembly GCA_005239505.1. Taxonomy (NCBI): domain Eukaryota; kingdom Viridiplantae; phylum Streptophyta; class Magnoliopsida; order Solanales; family Solanaceae; genus Nicotiana; species Nicotiana paniculata. The sequence goes on along the minus strand of ML305330.1, from coordinate 45,887 downwards.
CCATAGAATTTAAATCCTGGATCCGCCTATGATAATAATTTTACCTCGTATCATATTTTTTCTTTATAATATTATATGATTATTCTTTAAATTTATGGTGTGTGACATTGTGAAACGACGGACAACAATATAATATATTCAAATATTATAGTCATCAAAATAATACAGTACAATACGATACAACATTATGCGATACATTAATTAGGACAAGAATAATGTCCTTATAGCTATTATTTTCTACACTCTTAACAAATCATAATAAGGCGAAACATAAAACCCACCAATTAATTAATAGAAGTGATGTAATTGGAAATGGGGTCCAAATCAACATTATACTCACATGGCTTTGTTTGTTAGAGAATTTTCACATCACATCTACTCCTTTTTTTTTTTTTTTTTTTGAGTGGTTGTAAATTAGTGAGTTGGTTGACTAAGTGTACTTTATATATTTTAAAATCTTGGAAATTAGTAGCCATTTGTTTAGAGCCTCAAATGACAGGCTGTGAGTTAGGTCAAGCATATTAATGATGTATGTCATAAATACCCCATTGTTCTAATTCCCCTCTTCCAAATTAGACGTGGAGTTAAGATATGAATCTTATGAGTTCGAAATTCTAATTATTTTTAAATTATTGAGTTCTAAGTTAATAATTTTTATGTATTTAATAAATTTCTTAAAACAAATCATAGTTTAAATCAAAGATACTTGGTCCAGCCGAACTTGTAACCAACATACTATGTGGGATAAAAATACATTGATCAGCTATACACAGAGGTGGATCTATGCTATACCGAGATGGCTCACCAGCCTCCGAAAAGTTCGAAAAAAATTTCATGTATACGTAATGGTATATTAGTAATGGGCACCCTTTAAACAAAGTGAATTTTGGTTGAATCCAAAAGTGCACCCCCGACCTTCAAATCCTTGATCCGCCTCTTGCTATACATGGTCGATTAAACTATCCACATGACTAAATTAACCTTCTTCCAAAACCTACTTTATATCTTTGATCATTTAACTAAAGTTATTTTTTTAACTAGAAACAAGAGTTTATCCAATTTAAACCAAAATACATATACTGTATATCTCATTGTTAATGCTATGAGTCAAATATCTACCAAAACATGTACATTCACTAAATAATACAGGATTTAATAATCCTTCTATGATAATTTTCTCATTAACTTATTCGCAAATCAAACCACCCTTTAGCAACTTTTATATCACTGTTCTACTACTACCTTTTTTACTCTTTAACCACAAATTTAAACTACTTAGATTATGTTGTATTTTTTTTCAACACCTCGATTTTGTTCTAGAGTTAGGTGTAAACATTTCGTAATTGGATGATTTTTTTTATGAGAGAAACCAGTACAATTCACAATACAAGTGATATATAAGTATAAAATAAATTTCTCTGGGACCAATAAACCCTAATGATAATGTTTAATAATGTTACTCCAATCTTTTATTTAAAAAAAATTGTAGATCCCTATGTTTAGAATCGTAATCTCAGCCTGATAGACCGGGGAACAAAGTATGGAACAAGAATATTAAAAAGGGAATAGTTATGTTATGGTCCATAGGCGGATGTAGCGTTGTGATATTGGGTTCGTCTAAACTCTGTATTTTTTATGCTATATATAAATTTATCTATAAAAATCTACTAAAATTATAATAAATAACAATAATAAATTTGAACTTATAATTTTAAAAATACAATGTGTTCGAAGCTAAAAAACTTAACCGTAAAATTTAAATTTTAAATCCGCCTCGAAGTATGGAATGAGAACAAAAGAATGTAAAAACAAATATACTGTAAGATGCCACTTGGAGGAAGATTGCTTTGGGGCAAAGCTATGTGAGAATAAATTAAAAGTATAATTTGTTTAGTGATTCTGTTGGTATACTGAATCATTGATAGGTTAAGATCATTACTATATTCTTGATCCTCACACTATCTTTACTTTAACAATAATAAAATTTACGTGAGTAGAAGTGATAATGTATACACATCATAACCTCTCCCAATTATTCTACTTCACTATTTTACTAGTACTATATCTTTTTTTTTCTGACAAAGTAATTTCATTAAACGAGTCTCATTCGAATTAAATAATGCAGTTCAATGCACAAAGTATCCCGCGTTTACGCAGGGTCCAGGAAAAAGCCGCACCCCAAAAGGGTGTAATGAAGGCAGCACATCCTGATGCAAGCATCAGTAGCTGATTTCACGACTCGAACACTCGACCTATAGGTCACACGGGAACAACTTTACCGTTGCTCCAAATGTAGCAAAACAAGTTTGGAACTTAATATGAGAACTCCGAGTAGTATCATTTTCAATGAAATCGAGTAAAATTGCCTGTTTTGAGAAGAAAAAACTAATATTCCCATGAAACTGCATGAACAAAATATGCCAACAATTCTGCATATTTGTTTGCCTCCCTTTCAAAATACTTGCACCAGATAAAACTGCACAGGTTTATTAATTATAAAAAGAAATAGAGATATATTACATTACATCCTATTGTACTAGTAATACAAATTGTACAATACAGCTGGAATTCTTTAATGATAAACCACTGACCACAACAAGAGTAGCAAAAGCCAAAAATAAGTAAAACAATATAACTTCAGGGCAACAAGGGAGGGATGAAAAAATTAAAATTAATAAATGATTTAAAAAATGAAAAAGAGAATAATACACATTTTAGGTGCAGCAGGCAAAATGCACGCGACAGGCATCACTCTCATACGGAGGTTCCTTCTCATCGACAATTCTTTAGCTCCTTCCCGCATCTAACTACAGTTGGCAGCATCACAGATAGAGAGGATCCGATGCTCGATGATGAATGTCTCGATCATAAAATTTTCTACAGCAGGCAACTAAAATCGTATCTCCACTTGATGCTACCAGAGGAAGCAACAACACGGTGCACATACGAGATGCATTTTCTTTAACCAAATGGGTTTCCTCCAGAAGAAGAGAAGGTGTTCTGGGTAGCAGGTGCAGAATATAATCCACCTGGCTGCTGATTCGAGTTTAGAGCTCCAAAAGCATCGAAACCAAAGCTTGCTACTCCTGGTGGTCTGCATTGTGAAACACAGTCATTGAAATTTACCTCTCAAATGTACAGATTCTACAAACTATGGAAGTAAGTCATCTTGAGACGGATGAGTTGCAAGATTAAGCAATTAAAAAAGGCAACCTTTGCTCAAAAGGCTACAAAATGATTTCCATATATACAGCTGAATAGAAACAAGTTATACACAATAAAAAGCTAAAGAGTTTCAGTCAAAACTTCAATAATCAATCTCATGTCAGTCTAGCACTTCATTTGCTACTGATGTTCTACGATGCAATACCAAAAATGGAACAGCAATCACGAAAGTACCTTTGTGGCATGCTACCAGCTACTTGATGCCCCATGTATGAGCCTAAAAATTAAGACATAATCAGCATCCAAATAATTGACCAGAGATCTAATACAGGGGACAAAGAATACTACCTGGTGGAACTGCTGATGCATAAGATGGTGACTGCTGAGGCATTGCCGGAGGATAAGAAGATGGGGCACCGAGGTTGGATGTATGCAGCAATCCAGTTGGAGACACCATGTTCGGTAATGCACCTTGTAATGATGCCATTGACGGAAACTGAACAATGAGAATCTCAATGAGATCAAGAGCGGTAAAGTCTCGGTAAATTAACAAACATTCACACTAAATGAATGCTTTTTTCTCTACTTTATAGGGTCGAGCACAGGTTTTGGGGCTGTTTCAGCAAGTAGTATTCCCCAACTAATCAAATTAAACATGAACAAATAAGAAGCAGAAAAAAGTAATTTTGAGATTTATTTTTTGACAAGTAAAAAAGTAATTTTGAGATTAACACCTAAAAGATAAGCTCAAATGCATGTGATAAATAATAATTAACTAATATCACCGTAAGTAATCAATATCCCACTCTAAATCTGATTTTAGTGCAGGCATCCTTTTTCTTGTGAGTCAACACAAGTGGAAATCTCTTCAACATCAATCAACTTATCACAATATTCACATGGAGTATAAAATCAAACATATCTGAGTGCCTTGTGCATCATAAATGGTGATGAACAAATTAATAAGTCTAAAGTAATAGTATTATTTTCAGATACCGTTGAGGCTTGTGAAGATGGCTCGTTTATGACATCAAAAGGATTTGCTGATTTTGATGGCTGTGGCAAAGCATTTGTAGCCTGAAAAAAACTAGTCTATGAGCAAGATGCCACACAGTTAAGCATGCTGTGACCACAAACTAACAGAGTCAGGCATAAAATCTTCGGAAAAGGGCCAAATATACCCTTATACTATCAGAGATAGTTTAAAATTACCCTCTGTTTGAGTAACCATTCACAGCTAGCCCTACCATTATACTTTGGCCACTAATATACCCCTAATTTAAATGGAGAGACATGTGGCATCACAATAAGTGAAGACCCATCCCCAATTTTAATACCCAATTTCAATTAAAAATCCACCCTAATTCTTTTACCTGACCCGACCCAAGAATTTGTACCAGATCTTTATTAAAGCGCTAACAGAGTGGGGAAGATGAGTATTGGAGTTCTATAAGGTGATGAAACACTTCTGAAGATTTCCTTTTCTTTTTTTGAATTAAAAAGCTTTTTAAACATGTTTTCTACAACTATTCAAAAAGAAAGAAAGAAATAAGTCTGGTCAGCTGCTACTGGAATACCCGCCAGTTCGCAGCCCAACATTTCCGAGCGCATTTGCACTGGAACAACCACCGGAAAGCTTTGGAGATGCAGCGGAAGAAGGAATTAGAAGAAAGCGTACAAACTGTTTTTATAAAAAAGACACATACTACTTTGATTCACATCTGCCAATCATGGAGTAGTTTTCCTGGAATTGGGGAAATTGGCGTGGGCGGAAGCATTGGCAGGATGGAGTAAGTATTGGTGGTGGTGGTGATGGTGATGGTGGCAGTGAAGTATGTATTTCTGAAATGAGGAATTGGGCCAGACGAAGCTTGGACTTCTTTTCTGATCTTAATGATGGTGAAGTGTTTATATTTAAGTGGGGGATTCGGTTGGATAATAGGAAAGAAATTAGGGGTAGGTTTTTTAATTGGAATTGGGTATTAAAATTGGGGATGGTTTTAGTTATTGTGATGCCATGAGTCCCGCTGTTTAAATAAAGGGTATATTAGCAGGGGCGGAGGTAGGGTATAATTTACGGGTTCAGCCGAACCCAGTAGCTTTTGCGTAGACCCTGTATTTGTATTAGAAAATGTATTAAGTTTATATTAATATATAATTGCGAACCCAGTAACTAAAACGTGCTATGAGTTCGGTATCAAGTTTAGAACCCACAAACTTTAAATCCTAGTTCCGCCTCTGTATATTAGTGCCAAAGTATAAAGGTAGGCTACCTTGGACGGATACTCAAACGAAGAATAATTTGAAACTATTTCTGATACTACGAGGGTATATCTGACCCTTTTCCGTAAAATTTTTGGGTTAGCACACATACCATAGACATGTTGTATTGCATTGCGAATCCATAGCCATGCTGTGGACCAGTATGCCAGCCTGGAAAAGCGCCAGGAATTGAAGAATAATTTACAGCAAATAAATCCTGCACAGAAATGTACATACCTTTAAACTACAGAAAATTTTAAAATGTATCAATCTGCTGAAGAAAAATCATGAAGAACCATTACAATTTTTTTAGCCTAGACAAATGATCAAAATTTAGGCTAGACAAATCTTCAAAATATATCAGGTGTACTAGAGTCAAAACATGATAAAACCAATAGAAAAGAACTTGCCTCAGGCAGTTGTTTTCTTCCGCTAGATTTGATTTCAACAGGAGCAGCTTGAGATGCAACTGCAGAAGTGGCTCCCAAAAGGGCAGGGTTTACAGCTTGAGACACTTGTGCAGTTCCCGTACTAGGAAACCCAGGTGTAGTTGCGGTAAGTGAAGGATTCCACTGCTGAAAGCAGATGATAATTAACAATTATTCAGTAATGAAACACAACGATACAACTAGTTGACCTCAAGGACAAGCGAAGCGCTAAGAAGCTACCTGATTTCCAGAAGGTCCACCAGCAGCTGGAGTAGAAAGCTGCGATATGGGCTGTGGGCCAGTCACAGGAAACAAGGAACTCTGCTGAGGTAGCATATTAGACCATTGTCCTCCGGGGTTATTTGCAAAGGTACCACTAACCGGCGGTAGTGATGTCGGTCCAGTGGGTGCAGCTGAAGCACTACCAAATGGAAATGCTACTGAGTTTTCCACAGTTGCAGCTCCAGGAACAAAACTACTGAAGGGAGTGACTGGAGGTGCACTACCACCTGGAGGTGCTGCAGTGTGACCAGTTACAGTTGCTGGAGCAGCCAACTCTGAGAATATAGATTCCAGTAGATTGGTGTTTGAAGGAGCTGGAGATGCTTTCACCTCTGCTATTGAATCAAAATTCGCCCAGTTGTCAGCAGCAGATTTTGTTGGTTGTGCAACAGGCATGACTGTAGCAGATTGTTGTATTTGTGGGGCCGGTGCAGAAGCTGCAGGTTCAGAAACATCATCAAAATCGATTAATGAGGTTTCTGTCTTAAGTTCAACAGGGTTCCCGTTGGAAGACGTCAAGCTACTGGAAGATGCAGTCCTCTGCACAATATATGTAAAATAAGTTTAGCATCTTATTTAATTGGTAAGCATTGGAAAAAGGCGTAAAAGAAAGTGTATACTGGTGAAATCAATATGGAGTATATTTCATATCTTTTGGATAAGGTGAACGATGGGAGTAGGGACACGTTTCAGGTAAAGCCCATGCAATTTGGAAATGCTAAGACTTATGAGAAATCTAGGTGTACACTCATCCTATGTGCTAAAGTTCTGAGAACAATCAAGAAAAAAGTCTTTTATCAAATATCAAAGCCATCATTCTCCCAATATTTACTAAACTGCTAGAGGACAAATTGTCTCCAAAAGATTTGTGACTAGATACCACAACAAAGCATTGTACCATCATTCAAAAAGAATCAGATACCAAAGGATATCTTATGGGAAAGAACATCATAATGGGCGTGTTACTAGCTAACCAAACAAAGTTTAATAGCATCATCCAAAATAATCAAATATCATATGATGCCGTATAGCATATAATCCACACCTGGGTTAGCATGGAGCCACCAGCAGCAGACCTACCACCGTTGGTTTTCGGAGGTTCAATAACTCGAAGGGGAGATACACTCTCTCCAAGAATCTCTCTAACAGGTCGAACCATTGGGGGACTGGATGAGTCAAGGTCGCTTTGATGATCAGGTGACATGCTTTCAAACTTGGATCCTCCATCCGAAATTCTACCATCATCAGATCTCCTTCCATTCCCGAATCTATCCTCTCGTCGCCAGTCATTGATTACTTCAGCACGTGCAGGACTTCTTTGATCATATCCAGGACTTCTCCCACCATTACTCCCACCAGGACTAGGCCTGTTGCTGTATCGTCGCTCATATACTTCCTCATTTGGTGGGCTTCGAGACCCACCTTGGTAGGTATCTGTCTTCCTGTTTTCGCTTAAGTTCTCAGCTTCAGCCTGCAGATATTAAATATTTTATATGATGGAATGCATTCAACCAGCAATCTCGCAAGTTTAGAACACGGAGATATACTAAGTGATGACATCACAGAAATTCTTCTCCTGTAAGGAGCACAATGAGCTATTATAAAATTCAAAATTGAGGATGACCAGGATAGGATAGGCACCATTTTTCCCCTTGGTGGCTTCTCAAAGCTCCTTTCACCAGTGTATCTTCTATCCACATAGACATGCTTAATAAAATCACGAAGCCTCTCTACATTACTGAACACAAAGACAATCAGAACTGCATTTTGGGTTAAAAAGTATCATATACATATATTTATTAAGACCACAAACCTGCCGTCTGGGAGAGAATTACGCTGTGTGTCCCAGTCCTTCAAATATATTACCTTTGCACTCTGTGAAAATGCAACCCCCACCCCCCAAAAAAGGCCACAAAAGCGGAAAAAAACAAATGAGTTGGCAACCAGCGAGTAAAGGAATATGAACATGACATCAGAAGTAGGTGTGGCTCTTATAGCAAAAGGAGCATGCGTACCGCATTTCCTCCTCCTTGGAGAGCACTAACTTCTTGTGAGGTAAATTTAGCCATGGATACTGACTTCACTCTATGGGTGAACTCCCGACTGCCAGTATTTTCAAATGTAGAACAGGAAGCAATAAATTAGAGATTAAAAGGAGTTCTAGTGCTAGGAAACATTTTAAGCACCACAGAGGAATGATGGTTGCATCATTTTATGAAAGATTGCACTTACTGTATACCGCTGCATGTTGTGCAAACAAATGTCCAGAAATTAGTGCAAACATATTGCGGGCCCTGTCAGACAGTAAAGTATGAGATATATTACTAAACATCTACCTACAAAAAATATGAGATCTATTACCATACATCTGTATTACTTTCACTAGATAAGAAGAGTAGAAGACTGTTGATAATATTTTAAAGAACCTGCTATGCAACTAAATTTAGACAAATAAGGCTACCAACTAAAGTGAAGAAGCATCCGAGAAATAACACAGGGGCCTGTACTGTATATACAATAACAAGTCATTTTTTAGCAGCCAAGTTATACAAGAATTATAATACAAGGATTGTAATGTGGTGAATAATAATCAATGGATTACTAGATTTACTGTATTTGTTATCGGATGTTAAGTTCATCCAAAGAAAATCTGCATATACGGTGCATCGCTTAAAACATTCCTTTGGTTTAAAGTGGATAACGATTTGTTTCCAGCAATACATTAGATCACTCAATCTAATACGTATTAGTTTTATTAACATACACGACTAAAAGTAATTTCATTTAATACAAATGAAATTTAATTGAGTTACATTAATTATAATTACAACTACTACGACGTCTCTAAGCAGTCGATTTTTTTTTATTTCATTTTTTTGAATTCCACAAGAATTGCCGATAATTCCGAATTAAATCTTCTTGTAAGCAGATTTTCTATAGGATAAATTATAGGAATAAATGTGTGGCTTATTTAAGAATCTAAGTCGAATTGCTTTATAAAAAGAAGATAATCAATGAACTTCTATGAAATGGTTTCACGGGATTCAGCCAATTCTCTTGATCGTTGAATATCATTGAGAAATAGGAATCGGGATCTTTAGCTTCTTGAATTCGATTCTTTATTTTTTTTTAAATGATGGTAGAAAAAACCCTTCTTTGGGTTTTTATAGATGTCTTTATAGTTCCAAACAAGTTGGGGTCGGCTATAGGATTCCTCACTACTCCATTTAAGCTCAACCCATGCCATCATCATTATTAAAAAAAAATTACTATATCAAGGACAAAATATTTCTAAGAGGAAAACTAAAAAGAGGTATACCAAAATGTGGTATAATAAGCAAATCTTCGAAATCTCTTTTGAACATGAAACAAATATAAGAACTTTCTTTAATTTTAAGAGTTAATACCCTCAAACCCGCCTAAACTATACAATATTTGTCAGTTTCCTACCTCAACTATCGCATGTCCCCAAAAACCCCCCTGAACTATATCCTCCTCCTTCATAATGAAACCCCCCATCTCATTCTTACTAGTGTGTGATACACTCCAAATAATTTTTAAAACCTGCCATGTGGCGATCCAGGTAGATTTTACGTTAATCTTAAAAACATGTTATATTAAATATATGCTAATCTAATTACGTGAAAAAATAAAAAAGGGGATTTTGTTGCACAGTCCGCCATTTACTCCTCTCAAAGTATGGTCTCTTTGCTCTCATCGGAAAAATCATCGGACATGAGACACCTTCTCTAAGTAGCAATTCTCTTCATTAATTAAGGTTTCTACCATCGATTTCTCTATCTATTGTTGCTGCTATTCGAAATCGGAATTAAATCTAGGGTTTTGTGATTGTTTGTTGAGATTTGTGATATTTGTCAGTAAATAAAGATAGAGAAGAAGAAGAACATAAACAGAGAAGACTAGTAAGTATTCAAATATTGAATTCGTTGTCCTAACTCTCTTCTTGCCTTGTTATTAGTAATTTGTTTTGTTAAAAAGGCTTTTTCCTTTTCCTTTTTGTTGGGGATTTTTCGCTCCTTTCAAATAAATTTGGTAAGAATGATGATAAAACGAGAAAGATAAGAAATAAACTCAATAATAATAAGAAAAAGAATTTCAAATGGATTAAGATGAAGAAATAGAGAAGAAAGGTGAAAGAATGGAGAAGAAATGTGTAATATAAAGAAAAAGAGGAGAAATATAAGTTTTTAAAAAATGGGGCTAATTAGTTGTTAGTTGCTGTCAGGTGGGCCATTTTAATGATTATTGTCACCCTTCACGCGCTCTTAGGCGATTTATTTCACACAATATGCCACATAAGCGACGGGGGGTTTTATTATGAAAGGGATATAGTTCAGGGGGTTTTCGGGGACATGTGATAGTTTAGGTAGGAAACTGACAAATATTGTATAGTTTAGGCGGGTTTGAGGGTATTAACTCTAATTTTAATTCCAATTAAGTTTAAGCGATCATTAACTAAACAAGTAATGGTCATAGGAGTTTTTGACATTTAATCTAATACATGTATTTCTAATAGGTGTTGTAATTCCACACTGAATTCAGCTTAAGTTAATAATCTAATTGCAACTTAATTAATGCAAGGAATTTTTTTTGATAGGCAATGTTAATGCAATCATTATCAATATATTGCAATTAAAACTAGCACTAAATCTGCATAGTAATGTAGAATTTAGTGTCGAAATTATTTCCAATAATACATCTAATCAAACGAAATGTAAGGAGAAGTGTCCATCTTAATCTACAATGACACCGGATATCTAGTTAAATGGGTTTCTTCTTTCTATATATGTGTGTCGTACACAGACAAGTAAATTCAAACCAAAATCAAAGTGATAATTCTCTCATCGTCAGTAAGGCATATTCAATACTTTCCAAATGCAAATCATGTCTAATTATCAGCCCAAAGATCTATCATAACCAGTAGAAAAAACCTTGTCTTCGTTGCAGATAAAGGTCAATGAACTGACGAAGAGAAATATGGAGTAAAGGCATATTAAATACTTTCCAAATGCAAATCATGTCTAATTATCAGCCTAAAGATGTAGAGATTACCTACTTTAAGGACATTTGTTAATCACCAAGAACCTCATTGGTTAATTCATATATTCCACATATAATAATACAAATTCCATATAACAAAATACAAGTATTACATAATGCGTCCAACCAAACACTACATTAGTTTGCAGGATTATTTTTCCTATCCGTACCAAACATTTTATTATCTTATGTGGGATTTCACACTGCGATAATTTTTTTTGTCCCTCCAACGTAACGACCCCCAAGAGTCAAGAAAAGTTATCTTGTCAAAAACACGCAAGGATAAGAAGAGAGTAAGGCAAAAGAGTTCTAAAGTTAAGATAAAGCAGTGAAAGCAACATAGAGATGTATGTGTTCTGTTAAGTACGCAATATAGGGACATAGAATAGTGTGATCTTACTACTACGGTTGAAGCTACTCTTCTTTAATATAAGATATATCTCTTCCATCCAGATTTTTTCCCTTGGATGCATTGCATTCCTCAAACTTCATAAAGTATATCCCATAATAAGTTTTATCTCATTAATGCTTTCATCCAAATTTATACTTGGCAATGAAATTTCTATGGAAAATAAATCTTGACGTATAAATAGTAAACTCTTCCTCTTAATACACTCCTTCCACATAAAGAGCATCCTCTTATTAACCGCACCTCCAGATTTCAGGAGGTTGATAACTTTCTCTTATATTAGTCATTGGAACCCATTAGATAGTTAATCGCTCTGGTTACCATTTGAAGATGTCAAACAACGTCAGTGCATATAACTTAAACTCATTCCTATAATCATTGCAAACTAATTCTGGATTGAGATGTAGTTAACTGATTGATTGAACATACTGTGTCACTTTTATGTGACAATTACTATTTGACTAGTCAAAAAAATTTAAATTTCTCTTATTACCATGTTTTTCCAAAACATTTATTAAAAAATTTAACTAGTGTGACTTACAAAATTCTTTATGCAACTTGCAAAAATGTAACTTTTATGTCCAAACACTTAGAATCTATGTTCATATTTACAAAAAAGTTAGGTACTTTGACCCTCCCACGCACATAAACTGGGACAGAGCGAATATTAAATAGACCAGAACAGGACAGATATAAAGGATTCATATAACCAACTGTACTAATTTGAACTAAAAGGGTAATAAATCAAACTTACCAAACTATTACAGTTCATACACCGTCGATTATCAGGAAGCTTAAGCAGATTCCGTATAATCCTTTCATTCTTCTCATCCTCCTTTCGATTTGCCATCTCACCAGTAATCAAAGCCCTAACTAACTGCCAAATAATCACACAAAAATTCAAACTTACTGCCAAAAATAACACCAAAATTCATCAATTCAAGTAAAAATGATCAATCGAGTACATAATCATCACACAAAACTTCAAATAAAATCAAACTTACTGCCAAAAATCACACAAAAAATATCAAACTCAAGTAAAATGAACAATTAAATTCAAAAATTCAAAGTTATACATCATCAGATCTGGTAAATTTACAATCATAAAAGTTCACAACTGAAACAAAATTCAAATAGAAATTCGAATATACGCTTAAAAAACGCAAAAATACACATAGTTTTGATGAAAATCATGAATTTGAGTTACCTGATCGGTGGAGGAAGAAGGAAACTAACAGCTTTCGTACAGCTCAGAATGCTTTTTTGTGTGAAAATGTAGAGAGAGAAAGTTTAAGGGACGGAGGAAATATAGGGTGATTCGCGTATACAAGGGAGAAATTATGAGGACTAGTCTGCTGGAAAAAACTGAACTATAGTTTGGTGGTGGACTTGGAATGTTGTACGGGGACAGGTCATACAAGGCGGCTGTAAAATTATATAAATGTCCCTCCAAACTATGCTCGGGTCCGAGGGAGGACCAAACTATAAGGATTCATTATACACCGTCTTACTTTATATTTCTACAAGAGGTTATTTTTATGGCTCGAACCTCTAACCTCTTGTTTACATAACAATAACTTTATCAGTTACGCTAAGGCTCTAAACTACTACGAAAAAAGAAAATATTGTTTCATTTGTGTGATATAATTTGACCCGTCACTACATTTAGAAAATATTGAAATTTCTTAGTTGATGATACTAAACATTACATAATAATCGGATGATTATAAAAGTTTTCTATTATGAAAAATATGAAAATAATGATTAGGGTTGTGTATAATTTGATAAATATCGAATTACCATACCGAACCCAAAAATTTTAGTATTCGTTATTTGATATTTTGGTATTCGGTATGGTATTTGGTTTAAGTTTTAAAAAAATTTGGTATTAGGTATGATATTTGGTATTTTAAAATGAAATACCGATACCGTACCGAAATATATATTATATTACACAATATACATTTTATTAATTATAACATAAGTATAAGAAATCTAAAATTTTACTTTCCTTTATTTTCTAAGTTCATTAATTAACTCTAAGCGTAACAAGACATTTCCTAAGTTTTGTCTCTCTAGTTTGGTATATGTTGGTTTTGGACAAAGCCTTTGTCGCAAACGCTTTTAGTTTTTTTTACTTTGAGTACTTTAATTAAGAATATCAACATCTATGACTCTATGCACTAGTTAGTATTCAAACCGAAGTTACCGAATCGAATAAACCGAAAGGAAAAAAATCGAACCATACCGAATTTAATTAGGTACGATATTGTTATAGCAATTTATGAAATCAAATACCGAAAATATCCAACTGAAATGTCTAAATACAAGTACTGTACCTACCGTACCAACCGACGAACACCCATGTCAATGACAAACAAATTAAAATGGAGAGAGTAACCTTGTGGTTAATTTTCCTCTTTTATACGGTGTGAATTATTGTCTTCTTAAGAAACATTACTCCCTCTTTATTATTTTATATGAAACCATTTAGAAATTCTAACAATTCTTTTTTTAACTACAATTTTGTCAAACTCTTTTAAATATGTTAAATCTTTAACTATGTGACTTGATTATAATATTTTTATCTGGTCTTCAATGATATACATTATTTCTTTTAAACCTTGAAGAATTTATGTCCCAAATTACATAAAAAATTAAGTGATTTATCCTCGAGTTACTTAACATAAATTGGGAGTAATGGAGTATATCAATATTATAGTAAAGACCCTCTTTCTTTGCATTGCATAGGCGTTAAATTATGACTATGAATGAATGCGTAGTTATTTGGCTCTTTCAACCATGAATTTAATGTTTTATTAAGAGCAATAACATTAATTAGGTCGAGTTTTCATATTTAAACTAAATGTATTAAAAACCTTCATTGTCAGTAAACCTATTACCACTAAATGCAAATTAACCCGAGAAATAGTTGGTATTAATACTAACAAGAATAACAGCTAAGAAGTAATATTAAACACAGACTTTTCAGCTAAGAAATACTCCAACATTTCATGATGAATATATTATTTTCTTATGATGTTGGTGTTGAGAGTCAAGAGCCTATTGAAAATGATCTCTCTATCTTCACGAGGTAGGAGTAAGTAGGGGCATATTTAGTTTAAAGAATATGGGTTCACGTCAGCTCGTGCTCCTTTTCGTATACCATGCATATATAACAACGTTATATTTCTTCAAAATTATTTAAATATATGTGTACACCCATCCTCAAACACTTCTATGGTGCAATAATTATTGGAGCACCTCTATAAGTAAAATTGGAGGTTCAAATCTTACTATGAAGAATCTTGTTTTCGAACGATGCGTTGCTCTAGCTCACAGAGGACATGACTATGGACAGGAAGGTGTGGAAGTTGAGAATAAAAGTAGAGGGTTAGGTGAGAGTGTTGTCCTTGTTTGTAGCAGTAGCTTTGACACACCACTTGGTGCCTTCTGTAGTAGTTTTTCTTTTTTTTTTTTTTTTTTTTTTTTGCTAGTTTTCTGTTACTACTCGTTGTTGTCTTGTGTTTCGGTTTTCATAATGCATTACCTTTTGCTAGTTTTGTATTTTTCTTTGGTTGCCAGATCTGTTTGCTTGTTATTGCCCCTCCCCTCCCTGCACCCCTCCCCAGGCCGAGGGTCCTCCAGAAATAGCTTCTCTACGTTTTTAAAGGCAGGAGTAAGGTCTGCGTACACTCTACCTTCCCCAAACCCTACTTGTGGGACTACACTGGGATGTATTATTGTTGTTGTTGTTGTATCATTAAAATTTCAAAAAGAATATAATTTTGAACTTATAATTTCAAAGTATAGTGGGTTTAAGAGATTAAAGTTAAACCCTTCAAATATAAATTTTAGATCCATCTATTTACAATAGTGTACCCATCCTCTTGAAATCCTAGATTTGCCTTATCGGATATGATCTACGTACACACTACTCTTCTCACACCCTAGTTGTAGAACTATGTCGGATATGTTGTTGTTATTATGATGTTGATGTTATTAGCAATGTGTTCCTACCTCAACTAATTACATTGAATATTTGCTACCTCCCATCACTACAAAGTACCAAATAACTTAAGATTGAAAGAACATATGCATGTATACATACATCATTGCGGGGCAATACACCTTGCGGCAATCGGTGTCGCGTGACACTATTTCGTCGAAATTTTTATTAAATATATATATATATATATATATAGATAGTATACAAAATAAAAATATTAGGTATATATATATATATATTTAAAATCTTAATACCACTTATTAAAAATTCTACGTACGTCCCTACCTCATTAGACACCATCTTGAATTGGCCTCTTGCCACTATATTTCTTTTATGTGCTTGGGAGTAAATTTTAAAGGGGATCTTTGATTTTTGAAAGAGAGCAGCATGCTTGACATGGGTCCCATTACAGGGGAAACTGGAAAGCTAGGGACATTGATTATTTAATTTTGACCTTGTAGAATCATGAAAAGTAAAAGAAGAGGCCCTTTCCACTGCCAACTTTTTATTAAAAATTGCAAAGTTACGGGTGTGTTTGGTACGAAAGAAAATATTTTTTTAAAAAATACTTTTATGAAAAATGAGTGACTTTATCATTTATTTTTTTTGGCTTGGTTGATGAATGAAAATTTTTTATCGAAAAATATTTTTTATTGTTTGATTAGAAAGTAGAAAATATTTTTTTAGGAAAATATTTTTTTATGGTACTCTCTTTACCCCCTTCCCCCAAGTCCACATGTTTCCTTGCTTCCTCCCCTCCTCCCAAATACCCAAATACTTAATGTTTTCAGGATTCTATTTTCTTTAAGAATTTAATTATTCTTCTCATAAACCTAAAGGAACTAATGTGATGATTTACTTTTTTACACAAAAACAACGTTGATGGGGAATAGGATGAGGAAGGTTAAAAATGAGTTTTGAAAAAGATTTTCCCTTCTCTTGATAGGGAAAACACTTTCCTCAAATTAGAGTAAAATGAATTCATTCTAAACCAACCTAATATAGGAAAATTAAAAAATATTTTTCTCTTACCAAACACACCCTAATTAGCAGCCATTACAAGGACAGCTATCTGTATTATTTAGTGCTGAATAATTTTGTGCTCAACAAATCTAAAAATATATTTACAATGATTTGATTGGCGGCACATGGACCAACTAATCAACGTTAAAATAGTAAGTAGTATTAATGTTTTTAGTTAATAATCATATGTTGTCTTTTTTAAATGAATCTCACTTACCTTTTTTATATTTCTTTTGTTAGTGATGTATTTAGTACTCATTACTCACATGCATCGCTGTCATTTGATATCTCATTTTCGTGAGGATTTATCATTATTGTGTAAAGCTTTCTATATTTTTACTCATCAATATTATTCACTGTATAACTCATACATGATTTAAATGCGATTTAATTGAATTTCCTTAACATAAAGAAAATGACTAATATTATAGTAACAAAAACAGCTCCAAGACTTGCTTTACAACATTCTTATCTTTTTTTAAAAAAAATTCTTTCTAGGATTCCTGGCTCCAAATTTTGTCCAATTGTGCTTAAAGTTATTATTCTTTATCTACATTAAGATGATATGGCCATTCCCTTGCTTTACGAATACTTTTAACGAATTATTGTTCGTCTTTTTTACCTCTTTAAAATAAAGTTTACACTGCATAAAATAGTCATTTGATTATTTTCCTAATATATAGGAATAGTCATTTAATTATTCTTCAAATATTTAAAACTTTAATTATTCTATCTCCTTCCAATTCTGGAATTTTAGGTTCTTATTATGAGTTAGTTATAAGCTAATTCAAATGGAAAAACTATGCATAACTTACATCTCTAATTTGTAATAAAAAAATAGCCTCCTTTATTTAGGAGTTAATAGTTTTTTGGCAATTAACTATTTTCTAAATATTTTATTTAGGTAAGAGCTCCTAATATTAGGATATCTAAATTATAAATCTCTTGATTAATATTTAAAACGTTAAAATTAACTAAGATTTTAAGGATAATTTTACAAAGGTATGTAATTGTAGATTTTGTGTTTGCAAAGTTGAAGAAACGTTTGATTAAAGGGTAATAGACATACCTCTTTATGTCGAGACAATCAAACATATTTTTCAATAAAAATTATCTCTCTCTATTGTCTTTTTTATTATTACTAAAAAATTTAATCTTGTAGAGTTAATTGATTTTAATTTTATGACAAGATATGAATTTATAATATCTAAGTAGGAAACTACTAATTCGTTAACACGCCTTTGATTTTATTATTGTTAGTTAAATATTTTATAGTCGATCATAAATTTAAATTCAATAATTCAATACAATACAATAAAATTATCTTAGTAAAAGTAAAAAAATAATATAAAATAATTTTTTGTGAAAATTGTGTTTGATTCGCCAGGTATCCAATAGTATGTTCATTACTCTTTAATTAAATATATCTTCTATAAGATTTATGTACCAAAATATAAAAACATATTCTAATAAATACTCCCACTAATTATCATTCACTATTATGATATTCTTAAACTCAATATCAAATGTTAGAAATACTTTCAAAATGATATTTAACAATTGCACGTTAGATATACACAATTTAACAATGTTATAATAATTTTTAAAAGCTATATATTTTTTGATATGGGGTACACGCGCAAAGCGCGTACCCTAAAACTAGTGGAATAGAATGGGCTAATCAGTATCCGGACTGGTAATTGAAAAATAGTCAGTGTTTGCAAAGTCATTGAGAAATAGCCACTATTTTGCTGCAACAAGGAAAGTTCTAACATAATATACTAGAGATTAGAGCACTTGTGTATGAACTTTCAGCATATTATGCTGGACTGTTTATGCTTGAACTCCAGTATATTATGCTGGAAGTTCACATGTAAATAATTCGAACTCCAGTATATTATGCTGGAATATTTTTCGGATTTTGAATAGTGTTTTTGTTCAAATTTATCTTTACATAAAAAGTGATTAAATTTCTATTACTTTTAAAACTGTGGTTTTTTTCAATTACCACTTATAAATATGACTATTTTTTAATTTTACCCCATAATGACATATCCTTTCAAGATCAATAGCTTTCCCCATTTGTTTGTTGTATATCGTGCCTCAGTGCGGGCACGATGTAAATGAAACGAGTGAAGGCGTTAATCGGAAAAGTAAATTGTCGATAAAAAATGAGATTAGTAACATGGTAGATAAGGTAAGGTTACCTGTTATGACAGATTGAGGCACATTAATCAGGTAAATTTTCTTTCTTTTACATGAAGGTAAGTAAGTAAAATTCATTTAGATGTGATTGTATACAAAGGGATGGATGGGGAGCCTTGACGTAACTGGTAAAGTTGATTTCATGTGACCAGTAGGTTACAAGTTCAAGCCGTGAAAACAACCTCTTGTAGAAACGCAAAGTAAGATTGTGTACAATAGATCATTGGGTCGGTCTTTTCCCCGAACCCGCACATAACGAAAACTTAATACATCGAACTGCTCTTTGTCAATAAATGGATGAATATACTCCGTGGTCACTCGGCCGGACAAAAGTTGAACCTTGAAATGATGAAGCCCACAAAAGGTTCAGCTAGGGTCCTGGCCTGCCAATGAGCCCAACATTCTTGGGTTGGCCATGCACCAAAAGGCCAAAAAAGTCCAGTCCTTATTTCTTCGTGGAAATGACACCAGCGCCACTTTTAAGCATGTTATTTAAAATATATTTATAGTTCATAATGTATTTAAAAATTAGTCAATTTGTTCAAACTTTAAGATACGACGTCTTGAAGTTTAAACCTCGAAGTTCAAAAATTTAGAACATCGTGTCCTAAAATTCTAGACACTTAGTCCTGTTTCAAATTAGCAACTAAAAAATTTAGGACACTAAAGTCCTAAATTTCAAATTAGCAGCTCAAAAATTTAGGATACAAATTTGGATGAAGTGACTAATCTTTAAATATATCATACATTGTGAATATACTTTAAATAACATACTTAAAAATAGCTACCGGTGCACTTCGTCCTATTTATTGTCCGGGCTCAAACATTCTTCAAAACTACAACCAGCCAGAGATCAGCTGATCATCATTCTCTCATACGGATGAAAAAAAAATTCAGTAATATTAGGGGGAGATCGTTTTGATGATCCATTACAAATGTTCTTTTAGTCATACGGTCTTTTCTCATAGAAATTAGTAAAATGTAATAATATGGAAGATCAGCAAATGAAATACATGTGTAATACTTCAGCAATTTTCTTAATATAATGTATAATTTGGTTCCATAAATTCAAAACGTTGACATTTTTAATCGTATTTCTATTGTGCTCTTTCCATATCTACCAAAGGGACACTTGCTTTTGGCTGGGGCGGAGGTAGAAGTTTAAATACGAGTTCGATCGAATTTAATAGCTTTTGTTTAAATAATAATTTGAGTTAAGGAATTCATTAAATTTGTATATATATATTAAATTTAGAATCCCATTATTAAAATTTGAGACCGTCGTTTCAAAACTGTAAAACTCGTATAGTTAAAATCATACACCATTTTCAGAAAAGCAAAAGATTAAACTGAAAGAAGGGTAGCATGCTGCACAACGTATTCCCTATTCACGCAAGATTCGGAAAAAAATCGTACCTCAAGTGATATAACGTAAATATCGTACCCTAAAAAAGAGTGAAAAAAGAGAAACTTCCAAAATTTCCAGCTTAGTTTTTGTTAGCTACTAAGTAGTTAGCAAAGCTAGGTCATGTGAGAGACATTTGTATAACATGAATTACAATGAATATTTTCTTGAATAAGTTTGTCTTCTTCTTCTCAAAGAACCATTATCACATGGACCAAATTAGCTGTAGAAAAACTAGACCCACTAAACTTGATGAGATAATAAAACTACATACTTTTAATGAACAAATAATAGAGGTTTAATGGCCCCCTTCAATAATTTAATGCCCTATATACCCTTCTCTCTATGGTATAAAATTTGTGTACATGTAGACAAAGATTTCATATTCATTGACCCCTATATATGTGTCTAATATGTTTATCCTATATCCACCAAATATTCCCCTCTTTGCTTCATTAAATAGTTAAATGGTATTACTTTCCACTGCTAAAACAAAATAAAAATTAGCAACCTATAAATTCTGTAGCTAAATTAAAATGTTTATAGTTAATTTTATTTAGTGATAAATTAGCGACATAATATCTAAAAAAATTCTGTTAATTACGAGTAATTCAGCGAAAGATTATCAATGAAATTTATTGTTAATTTTTCCTAGTGCTTTCTCAATATCAAACATGTTAAGCTATATCGGGTCCACAATGAACCGTCCATCTCCGATCACAACCCCCACCCCCCCACCCCCTCCGAAAAAAAAAAAACATACAGTTAATCTTACCTTTTTGTGTTCTAACTATAAAAAAAAAAGTGAGGGTTTAACCTACAACTTCTATTTAAATCTTATTGAGAACCTTAATGAAGAGGGATAAGTGGCATTCTTTATTACTCTCTCGCACGTAGAGGCTGATCCAAGATTTTAATTCTACCCGTTCAACTCTTAAAGTTTTAAATATTGAAGCTATTATGTTTTTAAAGTTATGAATTAACATAAATTTGTACTCCATTTCAAAAGTTAATGGATCTTTAGCCGAAGGTTTATCGGAAACAATTTCTTTGCCCTTCCAAAGTATATGTAAGGCTGCATACATCTTATTCTCCCCAGTCCCCACTTGTGGAAATTTACTGAATTTGTTATTATTATTGTTTGAAAGTTATTAGTTCAATTGAATTTGTTACTACAGTCAGACCTTCTATAACAACATTCATATATTACAACACTTCTCTATAAAAGTCAAGCTTTTTCGGAACTAATTTTTATATTATGTTATAATATATGTTCTCTATGACAACACTTTGCTATAACATCCGTGCTGCCCATATGTTCGTATAACCTGATTTTTAAGATTTAAACCTGAATTATTAAATTTTTTGCCCTTTTTGACCACGACAGGGAGGGACAGGAGGGACTACAATTAAAACTTTGAACAGTTGAATTTGGTGCTACAAGACGAAAATAACCAGCGGCGCACCACAAAGAGAATGCCTTAAAATGGTATATATAATTGCTTATTCTAATATTTATACTATACTCGTAACATTTTGACTGTATACAAGACTACAAGTAGGGGTGTTCATGAAAATCTGAAAAATCGTATCAAATTGATCTAAAAACTGATACTTTTTAGGTTTATTTTAGTTTTGGTTTTGAATTTTAAAAAACAATCAAATTTGGTTTGGTTTTGATTTTAATCAAAAAATTAACTGAAAAATACTGAACCAAATCGACTATAAAAGTAACTATTTAAATTTATTATTACACTTATATATATATATATATATATATATATAGTTTCTAAAATGTTATGGTGCATATTAGTCGTTGTATTTAAAGTCTAGTTCTTTTTTATTACAATAATCTAATTCTTTGCCTTTACATTCTAGTTTGATTGGTAGTTTGTTTTTGCTAAGTACAAGAATTGTTTCATGTTAAAAATAATTGATTTTTAATTGAGTGCTTAAATTATTCATCAATATTTGATTCAATTATCATCTTTATATCATGGTAAATGATAGATTTCTCAAAGAGCTATTGGTTCGATAGTGTTATGTTGAAAATGTAGTCGCCGGAATATGTGTTTGGTAGTATACGTATCATATTTAAGAAAAGAAATCGATAAACAATAAAAAAAAACCCGAAAAACCGACTTAATTGGTTTGGTTTGGTTCCAACATTTAAGAACCGATTTACTTGGTTTGGATTCTTTTTAGGAAAAAATCGATCCAAACCGAACTATGAATACCCCTAACTACAAGTCTGGCTAATTACATCTTTTTCGCTTGAGTGACTATTATCTTAAAAAGATATAGTATGTGTACAAAGTATCTCGCATTCACGCAATGTCCGAAAAGAATCACACCTTAAAAGGTTTGTTGTAAACAATTTACGGTAATATATACGTTAGTGACTTTCAGGACTCGAATTCGTAATCTATGTCACACAAAAACAACTTTAAGTTTCGGACTATCTATTTCTCTCTCATTCTTCACTTCTCAGTTTGTATATGGTCACATGAAATAGATGCTCTCACTGTACCTAACAACTAATATCACATGAAGTCCCTTAAATATGTTGGAGATTTTGTCTCTCTAATTGTACGTGCCTTTTAGTTCCACATCACATGTCAAATTCCCTACTTAGACAGTTAGACTGCTTTTCATTTAGAAAGCAGTACTAGCTTTTGCTTTGTCCCAAGAGACCAATGGAGTTTACAACCATATGTTTAAATCGAATCCAATATTTTCGACACACAGAATATACAATAACAACAACAATAACAAACCTAATGTAGTCTCGTAAGTAGAGTTTGAAAAGAGTAGTGTATACGCAGACCTTATAAAGATAGAGATGTTATTTCCGATAGATCCCCGGCTCAGAAAACTCGACACAGTACATAAACACAATAATAATAAAATATTCAATGTGATCCTACAAGTAAAGTCTAGAGAGAGTGAGGTGTACACAAACCTTACCCCTACCTTGTATGAGGTAGAGAGGTTATTCATGGACATACAAAATGTAAACATATATAGGATATAAATATATACGTGAAAATTACTATAATTCAATAGATATTAAAGTTTACACCTATAATTTTAAAAGTACAACAAGACCATTGTTAGAATTATTAAATATTAAATTCTTTAAATTTAAATTCTGTCCCCCTCTCTTAACTACTACCTTCTACTTTATCTTCCCTACAAAAATGGTTGTGTAGTCCAGACTCTCTTCTCTTCCTCA
The DNA here is from genome assembly GCA_005239505.1 of Nicotiana paniculata. Taxonomy (NCBI): domain Eukaryota; kingdom Viridiplantae; phylum Streptophyta; class Magnoliopsida; order Solanales; family Solanaceae; genus Nicotiana; species Nicotiana paniculata. The sequence continues at coordinate 22,403 of ML305330.1, read as the reverse complement.
CTATCTTCATTGATCTTTGTTAAGCCTTTTAATTTCTTTCCCAATGAACTAGAATTAATCTTTTGATCGCCATTGAAAGAGAAGAGAGGTATATATATATATATGGGCAAAGATTTGATATTCTAGAATGAGGAAACTAAGCTTTGGCAAAGTTTTAGACTGTTTTAGTACTACTCTTTCTTCTTCTGGATCAGGATCTTGTTTTTGCATCAATGATTTTGGAAATCATGATGATTTGTTAGAAAGAAAGCCACTGATGAATAATCCATCAGAAGATGAACATTTGGTGAGACTTAAGGATATTATTAATGTGGGACCTCCAACTCTAGCTTTCCATTTGAAGCCTAAGGTTTGTTTTTCAATCCCAAATCTTGAATAAGTTTCACTTTATGAGCTAGCTTTCCGGATTGAATTAGATATACGATCCTATTTTAATACATAACTTATTCACTCTCAAAATCAATAAGAGACAATCTAACGGGAGGCAATTTTCTTTTTAAGTTAGTTTGGACACTATTTGTGTATATGATTTGCTTGAGATTAAATGGAATTTCCTCCACCTAAGTGTGAGATCATCTCACTTTGATAGCGGGACTGTTGTCTCCTTATATAATCTTGGATAATTTTCTCTTTATGAGCTATTTTTCGGATTGAATTAGACGTACGGTCTTACTTTAATACATAATTTGTTCACTCTAAATCAATATGGGAGAATCTAATCGAAAATGTTTGAGGGTTTTCTTTTGAGTTATTTTGGACAGAATTTGTGTATATGATTTGATTGAGATAAAAGGGAATTTTCATCTTAAGAAAGTGAAATATGAATGTGGAGCCTTATTGTTAAACTTTGTAAAATACATGGTGTAGGTTGTGGTGCTAAGAGTGTCCATACACTGCAATGGTTGTGCAAGGAAAGTTGAGAAACACATCTCCAAAATGGAAGGTATGTCAAGTCACTCCTCTCTCCTAGCTAGTACAAAATTGTCTTTAATCACTACCAAACTTCCTCATAATTGATTTAAGGGAAAGAAAGGTCATTATCTTAACAGTAAATAGCTTCTACGATTTAACTTATTTATGTATACTAATTTGACAATACATATATTATTTTATCCGAGTTTAAATCACTACAAAAAAAACTGAAATTAGTTACGAATTTTGCCGCTAATATATCACTTGTAGCTAACAGAGTCTCTTGATAATATGTCGTTAAATAGGATTAGCGACGAATTTTTCTGTTTAGCTACAAAATTTGACAGTCACTAATTCTTATCTTACTAGTAGTGAATGAGTGACGTGGTCCGTGAGAATTTTTATATATATAGCTGACACCAACTTGCTTGGTGTTAGAGATATAATAGTTGTATTGTGGATTATTTATTTTGTCTTTAGATTACCAAACTAGGTTTATCATATACAACCATTTGTTGTTATACATCATTTTAATTTGACATATAAAGAACTTTTACACTATAGAAAGTAAGCTCTAACCTTTGAGTCATTTCTTATTTATGTAAGGTGTTGTCCATATAGGGCAGTGCGATACATAAAGTATCTCGTATTTATGCAGGGCTCGAGAAGAGCCGCACCCCAAGGGGTGTGGTGTAAACAACTTATTCTAATGCAAGAATTAGTGGCTGCTTCCACGGATCGAACCCGTAATCTATAGGTCACATAGAAATAACTTTACTGTGTCTCCAAGGCTTCATGATTCGAACCCGTGACCTATAAGACATTGTCTGTATGCCAACACATATATCAATTTTGTTGTACTTAATGAAGTAAAAGCTTGTACCTAGTAGTAATTCTAAATGATGTTCTAATCAAATTCATGTCAAACAGGGGTGACAATGTACCAAGTAGACCTTGAAACCAAGAAAGTGGTTGTTATTGGAGACATATTACCTTTCCAAGTTTTGGAGAGCATTTCAAAAGTTGTCAAAAATGCTGAGCTTTCAAGTTGGAACTCTCCTCAAGATGACTCGTTATGATGTGGAACCTACTCTATGCTGAATTCATACAAGTATTAGAGGCAAAGAATTCATTATTCTCAACACGACTTCTTATTCATTACTATTTTCTTTTTCAAATCTGTTTTGAAATGTTTTCCTATAGTCGAGGGTTCGTCAGAGACAACTTTTTTATTTTCATAAAATAAGGGTAAAATCTGCATATACACTATCTTTCCCAGATCCCGCATATGAAAATATACCGTATATGTTGTTTGTTGTTGTAATAGTGGAAAAGGAGGAGGAGATAAAAGAGAAAAAAGGGGAGAAGATAAATGAGAAAAAAAGAGCACAAAATGTTAATGATTAAAGAAAAAAAGGCTATATATGCAATAGTGCAACCACATGTATTCTGTATCTTCAGCATAAAAATGAAGCATATGTACATTTGTACAGATAAATTGTATTCCAATAAGAAGTCACGTGGTTTGCCTTGTATTATCCATTTGTTTTATTTAACTTTCTAGAACCAACTGTAATAGAAAAGAACTGCACCAATATATTTTCCTTTGTTGAAACAAAAGAAATATTGTAGTACTATATTTAGAGCGTTTTTCTTTGGTCATAAATTTGATTGAAACTTAATTTTTTTTTTAAATTATATTAAAAAATAATTTTTGAAGTTGAGGTTGTATTTAAACATGCATTTTACTGGAAAAGAAGTTGAAATTTTTTCTTCAAAACGTTTCAGAAACTCATCAAATTCTATAAACAAATAGTTTTTTTTTTATTTTTTGACAAAAATAAAAAAATCAACGTTCAAATGGAAACCTAACAGGCGTTTGGACATAAAATTATAATTTTAAAAAAATAGTATTTGAAGTTAAGTTGAAACTAATATTTAAAATTTAAAATGATGTTTGAACATGTATTTCACTTGAAAAAATTACAGTTTTGTGAATGAGAAAAAAAGTTCCGAAATGTTTTAAAAAGTAGTCAAAATAAATTTTTGTGATTTAAAAAAAACTCATCATAAAAAATTCTCCAAAAAATTTTAAAAAATCATAGACAAATATGTTTTTGTAAAAATATTCCAAAAAAAAAAAACACAATTTATAGACAACGAATCCTTACAGCTTGTTTGGATGGTTGTTACCTATTGTATTGTGTCGTATTGTAACTTTAAATAGACTATTTATTTTGATTGTTATTTAAATTTTATATAATACAATATGATACATTATGAAAGGACACGTAACAACTATCCAAACATGCTGTTAATCACAAATTTAATTAGTGTGGTGCTAATGTGACCCAACCGTGGCCACACGACTGAAATTACATCAACGGCCTCCTAATTATTTAGCCCTATAATTTTTCCTCCAAAACAGAAAATTAAATATGGAGAGCCTCTTCCCTTTTCCAAGCATTGAGCTGCGTGAAATCATTCATGTTCACATACGGAAGAGGTTGAAAAGTCTTTACATCATATTGTATTTCCATTGTATTTTATGTGTATAGCAAATTATTGTATTTTCATTAAAAAAAAATACGATATTCGATTTAGTAGGTGGAAGAAAATTTGAATTCACCAGATTTAGCAGTATCAATACTTCCTCTTTGTAAATAATACAAGAAAAATAAGTATAAAAATAATATAAGGAAAAATAACAGACAATATTATAAGAAAATCATATTAATCCATAAATATTTTAATGACAAAGGTAGAACACAGTTACTACATGACCTTAATGAAAAAACCAAAAAAGCTAGCGTTAGATGTTCATAGCACTTCAAAGGCGAATAGCAATATAACTATGAATCACAACGATATAATTAACATTAGTGTAGTATATGACTACAATCTTAGCCAATGGACTTACATTATTGTTATGAATAACTAATGGTCGATATGTATGACCTTAATAATGAAATTATATATTGGCTATTATATAAACGATCAATATGAATCGCAACGATGTAATTAACATAGGTTATATGACTACAACCTTAATAAATGGATTTATATGTTTACTATTAATATCTACTTGTTATTATAGTTTGAATTAAATAATTTCACATATGATATCAAAATGAACATTACACAGGTAGCGGTGTTCGTCGGTCGGTATGGTACGGTATTTAGAAATTTCGGTTCGGTATTTTCGGTATTCGATTTCATAAAATGCTATACCAATACCTTACCTAATTAAATTCGGTATGGTTCGATTTTTCTCCTTTCGGTCTCGCTTTATTCGGTTCGGTAACTTCGATTTATTCGATTTGAATACTAACTAGTGCATAGAGTCATGGACGGTAATATTCTTAATTAGAGTACTCAAAAGTACAAAACTAAAAAATTTAGTTTTGTCCAAAACCAACATATACCAACCTAGAGAGAAAAAACTTAGAGAAATGTCTTGTTACTTGCTTAGAGTTAATTGATGAACTTATAGAATAAAAGAAACTAAAATTTTAGATTTCTTATATTTATATTATAATTAATAAAGTGTATTGTGTAATATAATATATATTTCGGTACAGGATCTGTATTTCAGTATTTCATTTTAAAGTACCAAATACCATACCTAATACTAATTTTTTTTAAAACTTAAACCAAATACCATAACGAATATCAAAATATCGAATACCGAATACCAAAATTTTCAGTATCGGTACAGTAATTCAGTATTTATCAAATTACGCACAGCCCTATACACAGGGACTATGAATAACTAGTGACCGATACATATGACCTTAATGAATGAAATTATATATTGGCTAGTACATAAACGATCAATATAACTATGAATTGCAACGATGTAATTAACATTACCGTAGTATATGATTACAACCTTAGTCAATGGACTTATATTGTTGCCACGAATAACTAATGGCCGATACATTTGACCTTAGTAAATGAAATTATATATTGGCTATTATATAAATGATCAATATAACTATGAATCGCAACGATGTAATTAACATTAGCGTAGTATATGACAACAACCTTAGTCAACAGAATTATTTTGTTGCTATGAATAACTAATGACTGGTACGTATGATCTTAATGGATATATATTGGCTATTACATAAATGATCAACGATGTAATTAACATAGGTTATACGACTACAACCTTAGTCAATGAATTATGGTTACTATTAATATCTACTTATTATTATGGTTTGAATTAAATAATTTGACAATTGAGGTCAAAATGAATATTACATAGGGACGATGAATAACTAGTGGCCGATACGTATGATCTTAATGAATGAAATTATATATTGGCTATTATATAAACGATCAATATAAATATGAATTGCAAATACGTAATTAACATTAGCATAGTATATGACTACAACCTTAGTCAATGAACTTATATTGTTGCCATGAATAACTACTGACCGATATGTATGACCTTAATGAATGAAAATATATATTAGCTATTACATAAACGGTCAATATAACTACGAATCGCAATGATGTAATCAACATTAGCGTAGTATATGACTACAACCTTAGCCAATGGACTTATATTGTTGCCATGAATAACAATGGCCGATACGTATGACCTTAATGAATAAAATTATATATTGGTTATTACATAAACGATCAATATAACTATGAATCACAGAGATGTAATTAATAGTAGCGTAGTATATGACTACAACCTTAGTCAATGAACTTCTATTGTTGTTATTAATAATTAATGGCCAATACGTATGACCTTAATGAATGAAATTATCTATTGGCTATTATGTAATCGATCAATATAACTATGAATCGCAACAATGTAATTAACATAGGTTATATGTGTTGATACCCAATTTTTCCTATATTATTTTCAAAATGCATATATGAACATCAATTAATATTTTTCATAATTACTGCATTTTTAAAGGATTTTCAATTAATTCATCCCAGTATTTTTATTATATATAAATAGTTACCAATTGCATCACAAATGGTTTTATAATAATCTTAGTGATTAATTTTATCATTTATATTTATACTAAGTTGTAATTATTTCTTGAACATCCATATTTACATTTTTAGGGTTATAATTGCAATAATTTTGCAATAATAGCGCAGATGTGCATAATTACCTTATTTCACAAGAAAATAACCTTTTATATTTTTATAATATTAAATAATTATTTTAAATTATTTTCATGCATAAATATCAATTTTTATCATTTATTAGCTATTTTTACGAATTATTTACCAAATTGATTGGGTATTTAACAAATAGCCACTTTTAATTTCGAACCTTAGCCCAAATTATTACCCCAGCCCAATTAGAATCACAACCCAATACCCAAAACCCAATTCTTACCACCCGCTCCAACCCCAGATGGAATCCTGGCCGTTGATCTCAGAAGATCAATGGTCCAGGATCCATTTCCTTTTTTAATTACACCAAATGACCCTAAACCTAATCATTTTCCCAATTCCGCCGCCCCTAAATCCTATCTTCCTATTTTCTCTCTCAACCTTCCCCTAACCCTAGCCCACCCATCACCTGAACCCCCTTCAATCCATGGGGTTCCGCTTCGATCTTAGGTCTTATCTGGCCTCCTATCTTTACTGGTGGTATGGTTTTTATGTTATTTGATGGAATCTCGAAGAGATTCGACACAAACTTGGCTTCAGTCCTTCATTTTCTCTATGAATCTGCCTATGTTCATCTCTATATTTGTGAGTACAGTTATCTTCATGTTTATGGCTCAAATCTATGGTTCCAAGCCAGATTTTCTTCTCATCTCTGTCATTTTTAAAACCCTAGTCTCTTGCTACTCGAATTTGTTCAGATCCTTGTAGATATGAGATAATTTTAATTTTTATTTGATATTTTAAAAACTTTATGTGTTCTCTTATTATTAACCGATTTTTATTTTCTCTAAAGCTAGGGTTGCATCCCTTTAAGTTTCTGCAAAAATACTAAAAAATAATTTCTAAGTGTTTAACTCTGGTTTTCTTTACTTGTTCGACTAATTCTCATGTCTATGTTCTAAACCTTAGGGTTTCTGCTTATCTCATTGATTGTTTCAATATTTGTCTGTTTTTCTTTAATTAACAAAGATTAATTGATTTTATTTGACTAATTAGGGTTCGAAATTATATTATTCTGCTAAGATTGTTACTTTCTAAGATTTTTACCTATTTTCCTTATTTGTGAAACATAAATTGGTACTACTTTCTTTAATTATGCTATTGATTGAATTTCTGGGTTCTAATTTATTCCAACCGACTTATAAATGGCCTATGACTTATTTCTTGCCTTATTTAAACCCCAATCTGAGCTTTAATTGATTCTCCCCAATTTAAGGGGTCTTTCCCGGATTCTGTTGATGAGCTTAGCCCCAATTAACATGTTGATTTTACTTGTATGCCTTATTTATGAACTCCAATATTCTTTGCCTTATTTATTTGACCCTGCTAAGTGTTATATAATCCCCCCCTTTCTAATTTTGAAAACACACGAACACACTCAGAAAGATACAGAAACACACACACACAAAATCTTACTCACACACACTCTCCATTGTAATTCTTTCTGTTACTTGTATTTGCTGCACTGTCTAGCCGGCTGAAAGCCAAGGCTAGACTATTGGATTCAACTTGCCTTCACCTTCCTGCTTGCTATCTTTTAATTGGTATGCCCCTATTTCTGTTATCATGTTCTCTTCTATATGTTATGTTTTCAATTTTATTATAAATTCCAATATGCTTCTGTTTTGAAATATGATTCCTAACCATCTTTTTCATTAACCACTATGCCTTAGTTCTTACTATTTTATGTTGTTCCATGTGTTTTATAGTAATAGTTTATTTCAAACTTCGATGCTCCTGTTTGCTATGTAGTTCCTGCCCATCTCCTTCTCAACTAGCATGCCTCCATTCCTGTCCTGTTCTATGTGCTGATAATTTACCTTAGCATGTTCCTGATCAATTCATGATTTCTGTGTACTTCTTTCAAGACGAATGTGCTTTAAATTCCTGCTACCTTTTCCGTATGGCTGTCTGATTAGTCATTTTAACTTCAGCATGTTTATGTCTGCTAAATACATGTCTATATGATTCCACCTAGTAATAATTAATAAACTAAGTCAACTTCAGCAATGTGAAACCTTATTTGACTCAATTGTGACCCTGTTCTGCCTATAATTCAAGTGTTCCTACTCTTGTTGTGACTATTGGTACCCATGTCTGAACCAATCTGCTAAGATGTGGTTCTGTTTTGTTTGTGATCTTGTAATATGTTTTTGTTCACTTCTAAAATCCAAGTTTTTTTTCTAAAACTATCTCCTACCTTTTTTTTTCAACTCCTACTCTTAGATATTTAGGGTCCTGCCCCTCCAGTGTGAGCACTGTCTAGGAGTCCATGAGACTCCTCCGAACTCTGACACACTGAGGATGGCCTTTCCAAACTTGTTTACAAAAAAACTATTTCTTTGAAAAGGTTCTGGTGTGAGCACTGCCCGGGGTCCATGAGGCCCTTGGGAACTTTGACATACCAGAAGCCATTTGGTGTATTATGGACTATTGGTGTACCTCAGACTTTCTTGAAGGCCTGGCTTCAGGATTGACATTGGGCCTGCCAAGGCTCCCTATAATATAGTGATTTTTATTATATAATTCATTTGTATTGGCATGTAATAACAATCTTTGTAAAACAGATATAGGGTTATTAATAAAGGTTGGGGAAGGACTTTGTATGTATATATTTTTGTTGGGTTCGGGTAGAAATCATGCATATAGGTTATTGTGGTGATGATTTATATGCATTAGAAATCATGCCCATAGGACTTATCTCATTCTTTGAAATCCTAAATTTTCACATTTGCATCTTAGAAATCGTGCTTCTAGGTCGTTATCAATTTTTCCTCAAGTACCATATTTTCAAAACCTCTATGTGTGCATTAGAAATCATGTTTCTAGGTTCTTTTGTTGAACTCGCTTGGCAATTAGTTAACACCTTCATTCGCCTAGATATCATGCCTATAGGAAACACATATAAAAAATCAGTCTTGACACTTAGACATCATGAATATAGGAAATAAGTGTAAAAACAACTTCAACACTTAGATATCATACATATAGAGAAAAATGTATGAAATCCGTTTTTATGTTTAGATGTCATAATGCTTGTAATCAATTTCAGCACATAGAAAATATGCTTATAGGATCTAAAAGATGAAATCTGCCTATTAAAATCAATCACTGGTTTATAATCATGGTCTGGTTAACGTTTAAATATCATGTCTATAGGATTCTGCCTAATTATCACTTATGCAAGCCTGTGGGATAAATTAAAATCCTGTGTTAAAATTGTGATTTTCTTCCTGCTTGAAATGTGCTCAGATTCTGTAAAATCAGTAGGCAAATTTATAGGTATTCGCCGCCTCGCTTAATAAAACTGCTATATATTCTGTTTATGCTCATTTAGATATACTGTCTATAGGACTCCTAAATCATTCAAAATTGCTTGTTTAAATAAGCGTGCAACTATTTGTCTATTTGTGGAGGTAAATATGAGCCCCTTTAATTGCTCCTTATGTGACAGTCCCATATGATTTTTGTTTGTCGCTTAGTTTTCTCCTTTTAAGCAACATAGGTGAGTCTAGAACCACCTTAAAATAGAGGTCCTAAACACCTCCAGGTCCATAGGTAAGGAACGAGTAGCGCACGCATATAATACGTACCGAATATTATTAGAACGCTTAGATGATAATTGGAAAGGGGAAGGGTAATTGGGTAGTAAAGGAGATGATGACCTGTGCGTTAATGCTATGCGTGACACCTCTATTTGAGGAAGGTTACTGAGTATTGCATAGAAGTGATCCTATAGGCTAATAAACCTAGGACCCCCTTTATTCCTGTTTTAAAATGATCTCTATTTGTTTAAATTGCTTTATTACTAATTCGCTTAAATTGAGTTTGGTCGGGACCCACCGTTGTGGACCTCGAGGGGTGCCTAACACCTTCCCCTCAAAGTAATTTCGAGCCCTTACCCTATCTCTGGTAAAGTAAACCAGTTTATGAGTTATTTATTTTAGGTGCCCTAACGCACCTTAATCCGTTAGGTGGCGACTCTTCAAATTTCATACCCCGTCCCAAAGGGAAATGAGTTTTCCCAAAATGTCGAAACCCGGACTCTGCAGGGAAAAAGGGGGCGCGATAGCATGGCGACTCTACTGGGGATTTTTCTAGGCTCTTACCATAACGAACTTGCTTTTTGTGAATTAGTCTTTAAGCATGCTTTATTCTGTTAATACGTGCGCACCGTTTCCCTTTCCCATTTTATGTGAATTTAATTGTCTGTTTTCAAGCATTTATGATTTCTTTTTACTATGGAAACTAACTTGTCTCTCTGTTTTCTTTCTTAACTGCTTTTTCAATTATTAAATACCGCCTTTTAACGTGCAAATACGTGACAACATGCTATTTACTGCCGCATAAATCATGCTCAACATTATATTCAACTCGTGCGTAATCAATCCTATAACAACGCTTGATGAGTGTTTGCGCTCTTCCTATATATGACCCTTTAAATTCAGAAAGGCTTATTTGCGGTAAAACTAGTCGATCAGCGGCGCAGTCGACTGTTCTGTGCCTTTTCCCCTCAAGTGGACAACTTGAGGGTACCCGTTTATACCTCTATAGAAACCTTACTCTGATTTATTGTACATGCATCATGGTCAAAACCTATCCGGGATTAATATGTTGTCCACATAACCCTTTAGGAAAAGCCTTTTCCAAAAGTCCACCGGAGTTACTATAATCCCAACGGAAGCAACCACGATTGCAATAATTTGGAGAAATAAATGCCAATATGCTAATCACTGATGTATAAGTAGTCGAATCTGGAGAGGGAAAGGGTCTAACCTTATTTGTTTTGCAGAAATGAGGCACAAAATCCCCAGGTTCGACATGGTCCAAAGAATACCACCATTATTGTTGGATTGGTGGGAGGACCTTTCGCCAAGTGACAAGGACCATGTGAAAAGTGTCCTCAGAAACCTACCCTCTTTACTGAATATCCAACCAAACAATATGTTGATCGAAGTGGCCACTATGTTCTGGGACGGAGAAAGGTTCGTGTTCTTTTTTGGCAACATAGAAATGACATGACCCCGCTCCTGGAAGAAATAGGGGGATTCGCTGGGCTACCTTGGGACAATCCTAGTTTATTGGTGCCAGAAAATTGCATCGCTAGGAGATTCCTGAAAATGATGGATTTGAAAAAGCACGATGATTTGGAGTGCTTAAAGAAGTCCTATGTACCCTTTGACTACTTATATGAACGATACGGTCATGGCAAGTCCTACTGTATTTTCCATGATGAGTTCTCTATCACTTCCTTGGGTCATATTCACCGCAAGGTTTTTGTGTTCGTTGTTTGCTTTCTGGGTATGATAGTATTTCCAAGCAAAAGAGAAAGGATTCACACTAGACTGGCCATGGTAGCCAAAACCTTAATGGAGGGGATCGAGGGGAAAACATATACCATTGTCCCCATGATCATAGTTGACATCTATCGAGCCTTGGAGCGCTGCCAGAAGAGGTTCAAACATTTTGAGGGTTGTAATCTGCTATTATAGGTTTGGTTATTGGAGCATATCCAAAGGGGTCAATATCATCAAGAGTTTCCACGAAGGGTGTGAAATGATCATATAGCCTTCCATCACCGTAAGAGAATGACTTACATCCCAGACAGGTTTGCTCAACCGGAAAATGCTACAGAATGGGCGCAATTTCTTGACAATTTAACTGAGAACCAGGTTCAATGGATGTTCGAATGGTTCCCTACAAGTGAATCCATCATCAGATCTAGGGACGCTTTTTACTTGGTGTTGTTGGGTTAAGGGGCATATACCCTTATGTTCCCATCAGGGTTATGAGACAGGCAGGCAGGAAGCAAGTCATACCGCGAGTTTTAAAATGAGTCATTACAGGGAAGATTTTCAGGATGACGACATCCCATATAAATGTGAAGCTCATCATATGTGGCATCTAAAGTTTATTATAGAAAGGGACACCATCGAGCCAGACAGGTACCATGCAGGGCATGTACGTTTTTACCTATCATGGTTGGAAGACAACATAGCAGGGGTAGTTGAGCCGGGAATCGGTCGGGGAAATAGGGTCATAGACGAAGTTGCTGAAGCCCAGGTGAAATACAATAAACTGCACAAAAGGGTTCATGAGTCCGAGGCCGAGCATCTGGAGCAACACAAGACTGATATGGAACTGATCAATGAATGGAGGGAAAGGGCTATCAAATCTAATGAAAGGCTGGAATATTTGGAGCAGGGTTTGATGGAGCTTGAGGGGAAGACGAGGAAAAGAGTCGCTGACTGCCAGAATGTTGAGGGAAGCGAAGAAGGACATCTAGCGAGAGTATACCTGCTGTTGGGCATGCACGACCTGGGTAACCTGATCGACAGAGACAAGAAGATAAAGCCTGGGGAAGGTCCTTCTGGGACCAAGTAGATTAGATTTACCTGCTTTTTCCAAATGTAATAAGGCCGAGTGTCACTAATGACTTATCTTATTTATTTTCGTTTTAGATTCATCTACTTTTACATTAATGAAATGAGGCAATTATTGGCACTAAAATTCTCCAAATCAAATTGTCGCTAGGCCTACCTCGGGCACAACGAGGCTCCCAAATTAGGATGCGAATTTACGTTCCCGCACAATGTGTTTAGATATTGCAAATACTCTTTTTGGAACCCTTATTGACTGGGTTACCTTTTGTTTTTCTTTCCTTTTTGATTATTCCCATGCCCATTCCCATTTTGGTATCAGCTTATCATACAAGATCCAGGGGCCCTCCACCTTCTCCTCCTCCAAGTGTACCGAAAGGCAAAGGGAAAGCTAAAATGGATGATATGAAGGACATCAGATCATACAACACTGCGCATGCTGAGAATGGGGAAGCTTCCGATGGTCGGGGCACTCAGGCCCCAAAATATTTGGCTTTATGGCTTGAGCAGAAGATACTTGCACTACAGGGCGAGCTTGAGCAGGTCTGCAACTTGGAAAATCTCTCCCTCACATTGAATGTCCCCAACACCCAGAACACGCCCAACAAACACCCACATAATCCTCTCGTACCTCACTAGTATACAATCCCTCCTCAAAATCAGCATCTCCCTACTCAATACCCACAAAACACCTACCATACTCCCCAAAATACCCCACAAATTATTCCCGAACCCCAAAGCTCCACCAATGATCATCATTATGCCCAAAATCCTAGACTTCACCAGAACAACCCTATATACGTAGAAACCCTACCTCACTCCACTCAACCAATCTCATATACACTAGAATCCGTTGAGAAGGACCTGCTCATCAAGAACATGGCTGAAGAGCTCAAGAAGTTGACAAGTTGGGTTTAGGGTATTGAAGGGGTTAAAAGGAATAGAAGGTCTAAACTATGAGGATTTATGCATACAACCGGATGTGGAACTGCCGTAGGGTTACAAACCTCCCAAGTTTGAAATGTTTGACGGAACGGGTAATCCCAAGGTTCATCTGAGGACTTATAAGCTTGTGGGGGTCAGAAAAGATGAAAGGATTTGAATGAAGCTCTTCATGAGGAGTCTTAACGGAGATGCTCTGTCCTGGTACATAAGTCAGAATCCTAAGAAGTGGTCCAATTGGTGAGCATGGCGTCCGACTTCATGGACAGGTTTATCCAGAACTTAAAGAAGAAGCCAACTGAGTTCTGCGAGTATGCTACTCAATGGAGTTCGGAAGCAACCAAGATTAGACCAGCATTGGACGAGGATCAGATGAACAAGTTCTTTGTTCGGGCATAGGATCCACGATATTACGAAAGGCTAATGGTTATTGAGAATCATAAGTTCTCCGATATCATCAAACTCTAAGAGAGGATTGAAGAGGGTATTAAAAGCGGGATGGTGACAAATTTCGAGGCACTATAAGCCACGAAAAACATTGCAATCAGGTGGTATATCAAAGAAGAAAGATGTGGGAACAATAATGGTGGCCCAGGGACCCAAAACTCCATTTGTATACCAGACCCCTCCACTCACATACCAAACACCTCCACCCACATACCAACCATCACCTCCTAGATATTCCCAACCTGCTACCGCTTACTACACCTATAACACCCAACTGTCCTATTATCAGTCACCTCCAACTCGTCCAAACTACCAAAAACCCAGGCCTAATTTTGACTGCAAACCACCCAGAAAGTACACCATCATTGTTGAACCCATCGACCAGTTATACAAAAGGTTGAAAGTCACCCCTATTCCCGCTGTGGCAATGGAGAATTCATCTCAATGGGTCAATCTAAACAAGACCTGTGCATATCATTCCATCATGAAGGGACATACTATTGATGAGTTCCGCACCTTGAAAAACAAGATACAAACACTAATTGATAGTAAGGTCATACAGGCGAAGGAAGTTGCACCCAATGTCCACAACAATCCTCTCCCAGATCATAGGGGTGGAGGGGTCAATGTGATAGAAACTGATGAAGAGTGGGATCCCGAGGGATCAATCGGGCTTATTCGAGAAGGTGATGATCCTAAGAAACCTGCAGTCACACTCGATCCCATTGTGGTGCAGGTACAACCACCAGTTGGAGGTGAGGTAGCCGCATCGGTTCCTTTAGAAGTACAAGTATCGCCACCTGCATCAATACTCACTCCATTTGAAGTGGAGGTAGCCATACATTTCATTGTAACGGTGGCGTACACACTACCCTTCAGTTTCAATGCTGTACCTTGGGATTATGTGGCCGAGGCTAGAAGAAAAGGAAAGTCATAGATAGAAGAACCCGTCGCTTCACAAGGAATGACCTGAACAGGAAAGGTTTATACACCTGAACACTTAGGAGAAACCAGTAAGCAAGCTTCTAACAAACTGCCCGTCATTGAGAATGGTCCAGATGACCTCTGAAGGAAAGTACATGCAAGGGATTACTCCGTCATTGATCATCTGAACAAGACTCCCGCTCAAATATCTATCTTGTTGCTGCTGCAAAATTCTGAGGCACACAAGAATGCTCTAATGAAGGTGTTGAGTGAAGCATATGTATCCAACAACATCACTGGTGGAGAAATGGCCAATATGATGGGGCAGGTGCTAAAAATCCATAAAATCACCTTCCACGAGGATGAGCTGCCGCTTGAAAGGTTGTATCACAACAGGGCACTGCACATCACAGTGCAATGCGAAGATAAGTTTATCACTAGAGTTTTGATTGACGGAGGATCCATCCTCAACATTTTCCCATTTACAATGTTGAAAAGGTTGGGCAAAGGCCTACATGAGATACGAGAGTGAACTATGAATGTGAAAGCATTCGATGGGTCTCAGAGAGCTACCATTGGAGAAACTAGTATTTGTCTGCAGATGGGCCTTACATGGTTTGATGTTGAGTTTCATGTACTGGACATATCCGCCTCTTACAATATGTTGTTGGGATGACCATGAATACACGCCGTTGGGGCTGTAGCATCTACTTTACATCAGGCCGTGAAGTTCGAATGGAACCACCAGGAAGTAATTATCCATGGAGATGGGAGCAATCCCATTTACACTAATCAGGCTATCCCGATGATTGAAAACAGAAGAAGGTTAGGTGGATAAACCTACCATCGTATCGAGCGGGTCAACGCGATTGAGAAAGGTAAGTGGTGGAGTAGAAAGATAGCAAACATGCTAGCATGGGGAGGATATGAGCCTGGCAAAGGGGGTTGGTAAGAATTTTCAGGGCATCTCCAAACCAATACAACCAAAGCGCCATGGTACCACTTTTGGGTTGGGATACCAATACACCTAGAAAGAATACCAAGATTGGTCCCCACCGTGGCATGGTCCATACTATCCACTTTAGCAGCCTGTGCCATACCTGAATCAGACCTTCCATCAGGCCGATATTATATGGGGATCAGATGAAGAAGAAGCGTTGGCGGCTTTGAGGAGTTTGTTCTTGGAAGATGATGACATAGACTGCTGTGTAATTGTCGAGGAGGAGGAGGAGGAAGTCCATACTATCCAAGCTGTGGAGAGAGGAGCATTCCTAAAGAACTGGACTGTTAGACCGTCAAGGGCCCGACGAGTTCCGGGGTAGCAAGGCTGAATAAAATTGTTCATTTTTCTTAAAAAAAAATGATTTCCACTTTTGCACTTTTGTTCTAATTAATGTTTTTCAATATTCCAAAAACGTTACTATTTGAAAAATCAGTTTTGCTTAACTCTTTCAATGAATTGATCTTTATTATTACCACTTTTCTCTCGTATATTTATCCATACAACATTACTATTTCCTATCTCGATGAATCGACAACTGTGACATGTAATGAGACAACACAACAAAAGGATAGTGATCCAGAAGAAGAGGATGCAATACCCGAGGAGATCGTCAGAGAAGTAATGGATTTTGAGAACAAACCTAAGTCCAACTTGGACAAAACTGAGATAGTTAACTTGGGAAATTCTGAAACCGTCAAGGAGACCCGCATTAGCATCCACTTGTCACCGTCAGAGAAAGAGGAGTACACTCAGTTCTTGAAAGAGTATGCAGACATCTTTGCGTGGTCTTACGACGATATGACCGGATTAAGCACGTCCATTGTGGCCCGCAAGTTTCCCAAAAATCCAATGTGTCCGCCCGTAAAGCAGAAACTCAGGAAATTCAAGCATGATATGAGCCTGAAAGTCAACGAGGAAGTTTCTAAGCAGATCAAAGCCAAGGTCCTCAGGGTAGTTGAATATCCAACTTGGCTAGCCAACATTATGCCAGTTCCGAAGAAGGATGGAAAAGTTAGAGTTTGTGTCGATTATCGGGATCTCAACAAAGCCAGCCCAAAGAATGATTTCCCGCTTCCAAATATACACATCTTGATCGACAATTGTGCCAAGCATGAACTCCAGTCTTTTGTGGATTGCTTCACCGCTTACCATCAGATTTTGATGGACGAGGAGGACGCTGAGAAAACGAATTTCATTACACCGTGGGGTGTGTACTGTTATAAGACGATTCCATTCAGCCTAAAGAATGCTGGGGTCACCTACATGAGGGCCATGACTACTATTTTTCATGACATGATGCACAAAGAAATCGAGGTATATGTGGATGATGTCATCATTAAATCCAAGAAGGCCACAAATAACATAGCATGCTTGAGGAAATTCTTCGACAGATTGCGGAAGTACGACCTGAAGCTAAACCTCGCAAAGTGTGCATTCGGGGTTCCTACCGGAAAGCTATTAGGATTCATCGTCAATCACCAGGGAATATAATTGGATCCATTGAAGGTCAAATCCATCCAAGAGTTACCACTGCCAAAGAGTAAGAAAGATGTGATGAGTTTCCTGGGACGCCTTAACTACATCAGCTGTTTCATAGCACAGTCCACAGTAATATGTGAGCCAATTTTCCAGATGTTGAAGAAGGACGCTGCAACTAGTTGGACTGAGGATTGCCAAAGGGCTTTTGACAAAATCAAGAAGTACTTATCAACACCACCAGTTTTAGTGCCGCCAGAGCCAGTAGATCACTGCTACTCTACCTTGTAGTGCTAGATGGAGCTTTCGGTTGCGTTCTGGGGCAGCACGACGAGACAGGGAGAAAAGAACAGGCCATCTACTACCTGAGTAAGAAGTTCACACCTTATGAAGCACGATACTCTCTGCTGGAACGTACCTTCTGTGCCTTGACCTGGATAGCTCAGAAGCTGAGGCATTACTTCTATGCCTATACAACATATCTCATATCAAGGATGGATCCTTTGAAATACATCTTCCAAAAGCCCATGCCCACTGGAAAACTGGCTAATGGCAAATCTTGTTGAGTGAATTCAACATCGTCTATGTAAATCAAAAAGCAATCAAGGGATAGGCACTGACAGACCACCTTGCTGAAAACCCTGTGGGAGGAGAATATGAGCCTTTGAAGACGTATTTTCCCGATGAAGAGGTATCATTCGTAGGAGAAGACATTGCTAAAGCCTACGACGGTGGGAGAATGTTCTTTGACGGAGCAACGAACTTCAAAGGAGTCAGCATTGGAGCCGTCTTGGTATCAGAAACTGGTCAACATTATCCGGTATCTGCAAAACTCAGATCCCCCTGCACCAACAACATGGCGGAATACGAAGCTTGCATATTAGGGATCAACATGGTTGTTGACATGAACATTCAGGAACTGCTAGCAATCGGCGATTCGGATTTGCTTATGCACCAGGTACAAGGAGAGTGGGCTACCAAGAATTCTAAGATATTTCCATATCTGCATTATGTGCAAGAAATGAAGAAGAGGTTCACAAAGATAGAGTTTCGGCATGTCCCCAGAATTCAGAATGAGCTTGCCGACGCATTGGCTACTTTGTCATCAATAATACAACATCCAGATAAGAACTTCATCGATCATATCCCAATAAGGATCCATAATCAGCCGGCATATTGTTCTCACGTCGAAGAGGAGACAAATGGTAAGCATTGGTTCCACGAGATCAAGGAGTATTTGGAAAAAAGAGAATACCCGGAGCATGCAAACCATACTCAAAAGCGCACACTTCGGGGGTTGTCCAACCATTTCTTCCATAGTGGAGGAACCCTATATAGAAGAACTCCTGATCTAGGACTATTAAGGTGTGTCGACGCAAAGGAAGCTTCTAAGTTGCTTGAGGAGATACATGCTGAGACCTGCGGCCCACATATGAATGGTTTTGTCTTGGCCAAGAAGATACTCAGGGCAGGTTACTTTTGGATGACCATGGAAACGGATTGCATTTGGTATGTTCAGAAATGTTATCAATGTCAAGTGCATGCATACATGATAAAAGTGCCACCAAACGAGCTTAATGCAACAAGTTCACCTTGGCCTTTTGTCGCTTGGGGAATGGATGTCATTGGTCCGATCGAGCCCACCGCCTCAAATGTGCATCGGTTTATTTTAGTAGCTATCGAATACTTCACTAAATGGGTGGAAGCTAAATCTTACAAAGCTGTAACCAAGAAGGTCGTTGCGGATTTTGTTCGTGATCGAATTGTTTGTAGGTTCGGGGTTCCAGAGTCCGTCATCAATGAAAATGCCGCCACTCTCAACAGAGATCTGATGAAATCCATGTGTGAGACTTTCAAAATCAAGCACAAGAATTCCACAATACATAGGCCCCAAAGGAACGGAGTCGTGGAAGCTGCCAACAGAAACATCAAGAAGATACTGAGGAAAATGGTAGAAAATCACAAACAATGGCACGAGAAGCTACCATTCGCCTTACTGGGATACCGTACTAGAGTCTGCACATCAACTGGGGCAACTCCCTATTTGCTGGTTTATGGTACTGAAGCTGTCATTCCTGCCGAAGTAGAAATTCCTTCCCTGAGAATCATACAAGAAGTTGAGCTCAGCGACGCAGAATGGATAAGGAGCCGTTATGAGCATCTAGACCTCATAGACGGAAAGAGGATGAACGTGGTATGTCATGGACAACTTTATCAGAACAGAATGTCTAGAGCGTTCAACAAAAGAGTCAAGCCAAGATAGTTCACACCGGGGCAGCTGGTGTTGAAGAAGATATTCCCGCATCAAGATGAATCCAAAGGGAAATTATCTCCCAACTGGAAAGGTACTTACATGATTCACAAGGTATTGACAGGAGGAGCCCTCATACTCGCAGCAATGGACGGAGAAATTTGGCCAAAACCAATCAACTCAGATGCAGTCAAAAGATATTATGTGTAAATCATCCTACGCTTTTCTACATGATGTAAATTGAAATATGCTCGACCTAATTCTTGTTTAAGAGGGGATAGGTAGACCTGTGGGTTCGGTCACAATTCAATAGAATTTCCATTTCCCCCATAATCAGAAACTGGGGCAGAATTTCCGAAGCAAGTTCAGGCAATCGCAGCATATAGAGTAGTCAAAAGTGTTATTCAGTTGGCTAGGGAAAAATTTTGAGGACCCTCAAAATTCTACGGCAGAAGCAGTCGCAATTTCTTTGATCGTGTCACAATCACTGGTTCATCTAACCAATTTATAACTATATTTTACTATGTCTTCGAAAATTATGCATGCGTGCTTTTGAACATAAACCCGGATTTAGCGAACGCTACTCCGATAATTTGAACATGGTCTTCAGACGGAACAGAGCAAATCAAGTAAGCAGACGAAGGCACGAACCAACCTTCCCCTGCAAAACTCACGACTTTTCTTTCAACGCAGGAATAAGGAATATGCATACCTTGGAATCACAGCCTTCGTAGCAATAAAGATACCAAACTCATTACCAGCTAAGAAATACTGTGATATCACCTATTATTTCAATATTGCATGAGGCTAAGACCTGCCTCCATATTTGCATAAGGCTAAGCTCTGCCTTCTCTTTTCATGGGACTAAGCCCTGTCCCGACCTTGCATGAGACTAAGCATTATCTCAAATATTGCTTAAGGCTAAGCGCTGCCTTCTCTTTGCATGGGCTACCAAGAATTCTAAGATATTTCCATATCTGCATCATGTGCAAGAAATGAAGAAGAGTTTCACAAAGATAAGTTTCGGCATGTCCCCAGAATTCAGAATGATCTTGCCGACGCATTGGCTACTTTGTCATCAATAATATAACATTCGGATAAGAACTTCATCAATCATATCCCAATAAGGATCCATAATCAGCCGGCATATTGTGCTCACGTAGAAGAGGAGACAGATGGTAAGCATTGGTTCCACGAGATCAAGGAGTATTTGGAAAAAGGAGAATACCCGGAGCATGCAAACCATACTCAAAAGCGCACACTTCGGAGGTTGTCCAACCATTTCTTCCATAGTGGAGGAACCCTATATAGAAGAACTCCTGATCTGGGATTATTAAGGTGTGTCAACGCAAAGGAAGCTTCTAAGTTGCTTGAGGAGATACATGATGGGACCTGCGGCCCGCATATGAATGGTTTTGTCTTGGCCAAGAAGATACTCAGGGCAGGTTACTTCAGGATGACCATGGAAACGGATTGCATTTGGTATGTTCAGAAATGTTATTAATGTCAAGTGCATGCATACATGATAAAAGTGCCACCAAACGAGCTTAATGCAACAAGTTCACCTTGGCCTTTTGCCGCTTGGGGAATGGATGTCATTGGTCTGATCGAGCCCACCGCGTCAAATGTGCATCAGTTTATTTTAGTAGCTATCGACTACTTCACTAAATGGGTTGAAGCTAAATCTTACAAAGCTGTAACCAAGAAGGTCGTTGCGGATTTTGTTCGTGATCGAATTGTTTGTAGGTTCGGGGTTCCAGAGTCCATCATCAATGAAAATGACGCCACTCTCAACAGAGATCTGATGAAATCCATGTGTGAGACTTTCAAAATCAAGCACAAGAATTCCACAACATATAAGCCCCAAAGGAACGGAGTCGTGGAAGCTGCCAACAGAAACATCAAGAAGATACTGAGGAAAATGGTAGAAAATCACAAACAATGGCACGAGAAGCTACAATTCGCCTTACTGGGATAACGTACTAGAGTCTGCACATCAATCGATGAAACTCCCTATTTGCTGGTTTATGGTACTGAAGCTGTCATTCCTGTCGAAGTAGAAATTCCTTCCCTGAGAATCAGACAAGAAGCTGAGCTCACGACACAAAATGGATAAAGAGCCGTTTTGAGCATCTAGACCTCATAGACAGAAAGTGGATGAACGTGGTATGTCGTGGACAACTTTATCAGAACAGAATGTCTAGAGCCTTCAACAAAAGAGTCAAGCTGAGACAGTTTACACCGGGGCAACTGGTGTTGAAGAAGATATTCCCGCATCAAGGTGAAGCCAAAGGGAAATTCTCTCCCAACTGGAAAGGTCCTTACATGGTTCACAGGGTATTGACAGGAGGATCCCTCATACTCGCAGAAATGGACGGAGAAATTTGGCCAAAACCAATCAACTCAGATGAGTCAAAAGATATTACGTGTAAATCATCCTACGCTTTTCTACATGATGTAAATTGAACTATGCTCGACCTGATTCTTGTTTATGAGGGGATAGGTAGACCTGTGGGTTCGGTCACAATTCAATAGAATTTCCATTTCCCCCATAATCAGAAACTGGGGCAGAATTTTGAGGAGGATTCTCAAAATTCCGAAGCAAGTTCAGCCAATCGCAACATATAGAGCAGTCAAAAGTGTTATTCAGTTGGCTGGGGCAAAATTTTGAGAAGGACCCTCAAAATTCTACGGCAGAAGCAGTCACAATGTCTTTGATCGTATCACAGTCACTGGTTTATCTAACCAATTTCTAACTATATTTTACTATGTCTTCGAAAATTATGCATGCGTGCTTTTGTGATGACCCAAGGGATCATTTTATGAATTTAGACTCCGTTCTAGAATTATTAGTATCTATGCACCACCCAATTTGCTTGTTAAGCATGATACCTTTTCCCGTTCCCAACTTAAT